>CM047430.1:49884628-49992128 GCA_026168455.1 Theocolax elegans | reverse complement strand
TTAATTTATTCGAAATTATTCCCTCTCGACAGAAAGCAATTCGACGCGAAAATTTTCAGTTACTCGAAACGCCGACTACCTCCAGGACGTTTCAATCATTTCTTTTTTTGTTAAACGTTATATACCTTCGGATTCGCGTTTTCCTATATACCTAAAGAGGAATCGATCTACAATATTGCGGTCTCATGGAATAAAATACATTTCAGTCTCATTTAAATGTGAGGTACAAAAGGAATTTATCGTTTTATTCCGACGCTACTTCTATTTTTATATAAGTATATTCTTGCCTGTATATATTCCAAGAATTTTGTTTCCTGACTCTCGTATAATCGCCGATGTATCAATTACAATGAACGTAGAAGAAACGAAAAAAAAATGTGTCTACTTCTACGATACACCGATCACCGATAAAAATATTACGGATAAAATAATAAAAATTTCGAGTGGAGCAGTATATACCTATATATATACATGAAATGAAAGTAAAGTCCAATCGTATATATACTCTCCTATTTTTCACTAGCACTAACGCGTACGCGGCATAAATATTAGAGACTCACTCCCTACCTCCTTCTCCTCCTCCTCCTCTTTTCCTCTTGTTCGCTTGTCTTATCCAGTGCACGTGCTCGGTTCTGGATAAATAAACATCGGGCTTAAAACGACAAATCACGTAAGAGCCACAAAGTGTCATCCCGGAAAGGGCCACTGGGCTTTTCTCTTTCGTATACGCTCACTTTTTTTTCCTTCTTTTTATTCTCCCTCGAGGAGAGTTCCAGAGTCCGCGATTCAAAGGTAAAGACGGTCCTCTACCTCTTTGTGCGCGAAACAACGTGCGGCGCATATTACGTTGGTTAATACGTGGCAACTTTCGCGTGTATATATATATATATATATATATACATACATACACACACATACATACCCATACACACATACACACCACCGACCGAGAGACCGTATTTCTTGGAATAAGAAATTTGCAAATAAGATGAATTTTCTCAAGCGAATACGCGTCATCCTTTTTGAATACACAATTTTTTTTCTACTGCATCTTTTTACTTTTATCGGTAGCTGGTATATACCCTGTATATACACTCGATTCCTTTATACGATCATTTCGACGTGTTTCCTCTTTACAAAGACTTAGTCGAATTTGTACTGAATTATTTTACCTTTTTTCGTTGTCGTCTTCCATTCCCCGTGCATCGTGGACTTTACTAAAAGTGTACGCGAAACCAAAATTATTTGTCGTGTGTGGCAATGGTGGTTTTTATTCACGTTACAGAGAAGGCTGTGCCGGTGAAATCGAGGTAAACGTGAATTATTAATCTCAATGTATAATCAACGTTCCGCATAAGAAAATGATTTGGCTGTTCGGCACGATCCCCCCTTAAAGCCATCGTACCTGCGTCAAAAACGTTATACACCGAGACTGAGCCGAACTTAAGATTCACTCTGGTAAGACCCGGGACGTTAAATTAAACGTTGTTTACCAAAACGTGTAGGAAAGTAAAATGTGTAGCCTCTATTAAAATCCATTTATTGTTATTAGTGAGGATCCCCGGGGCTAATAAAGAGTCGAGTCAACTAGATTCTCCCGTTCACTTTCCGCCAGTCTTACGTACTCGTTGCCCTCGTCACTAAGAACTCGAGGAGGAAGAGGAGGAGGAGGTGGAGGTGGGGAGTAAAGGTATTGTCCCAAGCTTGCCAGACGGTTATGGTTGCCGACGATGAACAATGCAAAAGGAGGATGGGGATCTTTTCGAAATGTCGCCCAGAGATGCGCCATTCTTCCGGACCGAGCTATGGCTTCCTACGTATATATATATATACACACACACACACACATATAACGTAAAATGCGAGGGAGACGATGCAAATCGCCGCAATCGGATTTCATCCTTCCGAGACGAGCGAACCTTTTCACCTCCAACGTGTAGTTCGAGCTCCGTGCGTGTGTACTAAAAATCGACTAACGTCACCTTCCCCCGCTTTACACACACGCACACACATACCCTCTCTATTTTTTTCTCTACTTTTTTTTACGAGGTTGTTAAAGCGCGGCGAACGTTCGAGTAAATTTTGAATTTTCGCTTCGTTCAAGATTCTTGATAAATATTTTTATCCAATGCGCTTACGTTCTCGCGCTTTTTTTCTACACGTATTTTTCTTTCACGTGTTTAATTATTGGTAAAATTAATTGATCGGAATGGGGTTTCGTTGTTGGCGCCGGGTTAACAATTATTTCAATTGAATTATCAATTATTTTTATACATCGCCAGCAAAGAGCGAAGAAAAAAAATGTTCTATTGTTTCGTCGCGTACAGTTTTCTACACTCGACTGGCGAATAATATTTTCCCTCGCACGCATCGCGCAATCGTTGCGATGTATTAAAATTAAAGATGATAAATAGTTAAAACGCGTTGTTCGCGATTCGCTACGTTGAAAATCATTTGGTTTGTGTATATGTAGTGTGTGTGTGGGTGTGTGTGTGGGTGGATGGTTATTCGGTGATATTATTAATTTAAGATTTAATAAATGAAGGGTGCGCCGGGACCAATGTCACTTTGGTATACAAGCATCTTGTCAGCACGGTGCTCTTATTAATTCTCCGACGTTCACGATTGAGCGGTGAGTGGAAAAAATTTTAACGCCCGGTTCTCGTCATCCCGGGATTATAAATAATCGTCTTTTGAGGTGTCAACCGGCTCGGAGACTGGTAAGCGAAAAAATATTTGTCATGCTCGTTCGCACTCAGCCTTTCAAACTCTCAAAAATAGACGTCAAACTTCTTGGTTTCTTTTTTTTTCCTTCTCTTTCTATATATACGTTTTAAACTACTTTTACTTTGTACGTATGTGTATGTATATATACATATATAAAGTGAGTAATTCCTTTTGTTCTTCGTGACTGTCGATAAGTCTTTCAAAACCTAACGTCTCGCTGGTAATGTTATTGAAAGTATACGTTAAAAACAAATGCGATGTGTAATTTAATAATGCGGTAGCGAAGGTATATATATTAGGTATAAATATATTTTGAGCTTTGAGAACGTCGGGGACGTACGATACATAAAGGGCTAGTTAATTAAATAACAGGAGAACTATACGACGCAGCACAATTAAATAAAGGAAATACGACGTAAAAGTCTTAATACGGGTGTAAAAAATTAACGTTAAAACTTGACTTCCTATTGTTTGCGGTGGTAAGGGCGGGCATATATACGTCCGTTGCGCTCGGTCTGCTTTCAAAGCGAAATGTGAGCGGACCCTCCCCCGAAAAAAGAAGAGCGTATATAAAAGATACACTTATTAAAATCTTGGTTAATTGCGTAGTTCGGTCAGGAGAGAGTGAGAGAAAGATAGGGACGGACAAAAGGAAGGAGGATATAGAGAGCGAGAGAGAGAGAGAGAGGATGGAGAAAAAAAGAGTTTGGAGGAAAAAGAGGAGAAGAAGCTTCATACTGTAGGACACGAAAGCTCGAAAGACGGACAGGTCTTTATGTATTTTTCTCTCGAGTGCGGGGAAGAGGGAGACGGATGGACGTGGGCACGATGAGCGAGGAAGAGGGTTAACCCGGAAAACCGAGGTAGGAAAAAAAACCAGCCGGCCGAGGAGAAACGAAAGAAGACGAAGACGAATAGACCGAGGGTTAAGGGACGATCGGGAGAGAAATAGAAATAGTCAACGGATGTGGGTGGAAAAAGGAGGGTAGAGTGTACAGGAAGGAGGTATAGAAGGAGGTGCGGGAGAGGAAGAGAGAGAGCCGTAGATATTGAGGGAGAGACAAAGACAGCGAAAGGGCGATGGTAAGCCGCGCAACCTCGGATTTCTCGTAGAAGAATCCCCTCCGATCTCTCGGAGATCTCTACTGGGTGCTCGGTTTTGATCCCACCAGATTACCTTCTCCCGCGCGAACGGCTATCAAATACGAACGCGAAAATCGACAACAAAACCTGCCAAATGAACTACCTCTCGGTATACCAAGAATAAGGCGAAAGAAAAGAAAAAAAGGAAAAAAAAAAATGGGCATACGCCTGGAATTTTGTAACCGATTGTGGTTCGGGTGAGAGAAACGGTATAGGAAACGCTCACCCAGTATAATCGGAGATTCTGCAACGCGCAGACAAGAACTCCCCCGGAATCGGCTTAATCCACATTTACCTAACTCTCTCAATCTACTATAGACCCTCTCTCGTTCAGTCCTCTCTCTCTCTCTCTCTCCCACCCTCCTATCCTTACTCGGTTGTGTCTCTCTTCCGTTTTCTCTTGAACTTACCATCGGCGGCAGCAAGCCTTCGTCTCCGTCTCCTTCCCCTTTTCGGTCTCTGTCTCTATTTCTCTTTCGAGAACTCACTTCGTTATGTGCGATTGGAGTACAAAACGAAAGTGCCGAGGACTGTCGGGGAACGATTCCGACGGTACGACGTCGACTCGATAAATAACTCGCCGCACTTCTGTTAATTGGATGGTATAAGTATATAAGACGAGGCCAACTCTCGCTAGCTGCTTCCCAGACCGAGTTACACGCACCGCCCTCACGGATGTTTCTTTTCGCTTTTTCTCACACCCACCGAGATTTCTGCAATCATTCACCAAAAATAAATAAATAAAATAAATAACGTTCACGAGTTACTTGGAATTTATCGTTATATCGAGGATTGAGTAGATTAACGGACCGATTAACTGCTTGACTATAGACGTACAAAATTAAATTGCGGATTTACCCTTGGATATTGGGAAATGGAAAAACTTTATATTTATCGATAGATTTTTTTTTAGTTCCACCTTATTTGTCTATTTTTGTCGCTTTCGAAAAAAAAATTTTTCGAAATTTGTTTACTTATACGGCGTTGTTCGGTAAAATACGCGATTAACAAAATATGTAATGTTAACTGTAACTTTTTTGAATTTACAATCATCTCGTTTCAAGGTATATGTAACGAACGAATTGTATATCAATAATGTATTAAAAATAAATTTGTTATAATTTCCAATTGGAAATATAAAAAGAAATGAGTGCAGATGATGCGAGCAATCAGGACTACGAAACCGGTCACGAGTTTATTAGAACGCGCTAAATTTCATAGATTTATTTTCGATAACAACTATTCCAGCCGGTTTCTGTCACTCTCTCTCTCTTTTTTGTTATTTAACGTGGAACGGTGTGCGCAAATCAACTTTAATTTGCGGAAGCGTACGCGAGTGACGGGCCGAAAAACGAAGTGGTTCTGGCCGATTAACTCGTCCTGTGATCGGTCAGACAGAAAGAACGCGAAAAAGAGAGATAGAGCGGGTGAGAGAAAGAGAGAGAAAGAGAGAGAGAGAGAGAGAGAGAGAGGGAGATGGAGGAAACGAGATGAAGCGAAGGAGGGATGCATAGAGATAGAAAGAGAGCTCGAACGATTAAGAGAGAACGGGAAAGAGGGAAAAGGGCTGTAGGGTTAGGAAAAAGAAAAGAGCACAGAGTGAAAGAGGGAGAGAAGGACGTCGGAGGGTTAGGATCTCATCAGTCTTGCTTATCCCGGCGAAGGCAGCTACAGATCGGCTCAAACGCCGCCTCACTCCATTATTTCTGTCACGGTCAAACGACTCGGTTACCTGCTATCTCGCACTTCCAACGAGCACCCATCTACCACGGGGATTCCTCGTGTAATTGGACTTCCAGATTAAAGGTTCGCGTTCTTGCGTCATAACCCCGCTCCTTCCTCCCTTTCTACCTCTCTTCTATCTACCTTCGCTTCCCGAACTATGTCGCATCTCCAGATGTAGATCTATATCTAGGCCCATTATTCCATTTACACTTTTACGCGAAGTCTATATTTATTATGTCTCCTAACTGATTTGTACTTATTTTATCGGTGGTTATATCGTCGCTTTTCTCCCCCCCCCCCTTTTCTTTTTCTTCTTTTTCTTTACCTCTCTTAGGATTATCTTAGGTAACCTGCGAAGACAAATTATCGGTAATACTTTTACTTCGCTGTACGAAATTAGAGATACCCCTTTTTCGTGTGATTAATTTTTATAAGGCACTTGGGCTCTCATTTTTCTGGACCACCGGGAAGCGATTTTGGTGAACGGCGAGAGAGTTTCACTGGGATAAATTTTTTATTGCTATCTTTCAAGATTAAGGATAACCACTGTTTTAGCGAATTGTTCCACATCGACTTTTTGCCTCGGTAATACGATTAATGTCAACTTACCCGTTTTTTTCTTACTATACAATTAAATCTATATAATTTGTTAAATTTCTGTAATCATACTCTTTTTAGTTGTGCAAAGGTTTTCCAAGTACTACCTAAAAAGAACGATTAATACGTAACGTAATAACGTGCATAATGTTTAAAATTAAAGTTTTCGATTAAATCTATTACTATTTTCAAAATGCGGTCAATTTAATAATAATGTTATAAACTAACCCGATAAGCGAAAAACCTAATAATAATATTTTTGATACAAATTTATGTTTGTAAAGACTGCTGTTGTTCAAACTAATACATTATATACATGGATAATTTCACATCAACTGGTCTGACCAAAATTTTAAGATACACCAAATATTTTGAAAAATCTGGAGATTTTTCCCAGAAGATAGGTACAAATTTTTGAATGATAGAAGGAATTTCTGCAAGTGTTATTCTAACCTAAAAAAGTGAAAAATTTCAATAGTTTTAAAAATAGTTATTTCTGAAGCTGCGTATCTCAAAATCTATCAATTTGTTTATATAACATCTAATATAACTTTTTCTGCAAAAATTCAGTAGGATGATGTAACCATCCGGGTCAGATTTCTTAATATCAAAAACAAATATACACAAGCTATATGACAATATTAAAATATTGATTGGCATGCAATTTGGTAAAAAGTTATTCAAAATCAAAGAATCGTCAAAACGTCAAAGAAATTACATTTGTCGTATTATTGAAATTTTAATATATTTAACTTTTCTTCAACTTATAACTCACTTATAAATCATCTTATTTACTATTTTAAGATTTTCTATTGAAGTTGACAAAAAGTTTAATTTAAAAACAAATAATAGAAACCCTTAAGCTTTACAATTAAAAACAATTAAAATCTCACATCAAATTGTGTTAACGATTGATCAGCTGTCAAATTAAATTGCACACTTGTTTACTTTATACATTGTATTATCATAGTCCTTTTACCTTTTTATTTATCAATGTGTATAATTTTAGTGATATAACGTTTAAATTTAAATTGGGTTATGTTACTGAAAACCCTGGGAAACAACAATTGGTGATACGAGATCAACACAGAAAAACAAGGTTACAATCAACAAATTTTTGTGACAGATTCTCATAACGTATCTCAATTTAAATCGATTATATTACTAAATTTATTCACATTGTAACAGTGTGGTTGCCGCGCGGATGTTTGTTTTATTATCGCGGCTACTCAACGGTACGGTTGAACTTACCGTATTCAAACAAACGTATTTTTCTCGCGTTGCGGCAGCGATTACCTGTCTGCTCTACCAAATCTGTTAAATGTTAGTCTGAAATCAAGGTCCGGTTTCAGATAACAACCGGGTAAAAATTCAAATTTGAAATTGACCGCGAAATAAGGATATCGCATTGAGCACTTCTCATATAAAGTTCAATTATTCGAACACTGAATTGAATTCAAATAATAAATAGAATTTAAGGAAATAAAAATGGAAAGAATAATAAACAAAAATAACTAACTACGGCCGAGGTGTACGCTCGAAATTACAAGTCGGTAAACGGCCGATTTTTAAAGAGAGGAGGGAAATATCGCAAACTAAATATACACAATCAACGGGACTGGTATAGCACCATAAATAAACTATTAATTGTGTGAAGTGGTACCCCTTACTTCTGTTACATGCTGGAAACGTATAACGATCAGCTGCTAGGTCGTTCTCTCTCTCTCTTTCTCTCTCTTTCTCTCGCTCTCGTTGCGGTATACGACAAGCGTTCCGGTGGCCTGTGCACCGAGTTTGCATGGCTGTAAGTTAATTCTACGTGGTAGAACACTTATGGCAAATGCAGGATCGGCCTGCAGTTATAACGCACTCACGCACACAACGATATATCAAGCATAGGCGATGCAACACATGGGACGCGGGGGAACAACAGTTGACGCGTGTCTAGGCGGCTATATCACTCTTTTTGGGTGCGCGCGCGAAGCTGATTTCGCGCGTGTAGCCACGATGGACCGAGCCGAACCGAATCTTGCCGCCCCGAGCCGATGCGAACGTTACGATACTATTCGCTCGTGTTGAACTATACCTTACCGTTACAACATTGATAAATAAAAAAACTTGTCCTATTGTTCAATTATCTTAAATATTTTTACCCGTCTGAAAAACATCTCCAGCCTCTATAAAAAATTTCGTGCGTTTTAAAATTTTGTTCAGACCAGTTGATGTGAAATGGCCTATATATTGACTGTGATTTCTGAGAAACGAGTGTACGACGTGACGAAAAATGCACGTAACACAAACAAAATAATTTATTCAGTGAATTATATAAGTATAAAAAAAGATTAAAAAAAAAACGGAAAATTTTTTTGAATAATTAAAAAAAAAGGAAAAAAATAAAAAAACGCATGAAAGTAGATGCTCGACACGTCTACGTCGTTGATTCCGGGTAATGCTGAGATCGAGCTCGCACTGAAGAAATAATTAATGAATAAAAGTGGAAAACCAAGCATGTGAACATTTCTGTAGCTTATTTCCCGCATAATGACTAACAAAAATCAATTTTAGTTCAAGTTGGTCGCCATATTGGATCGGCCATTTTGTATTCCATTATTGTTTTCAGAATTACAACCGTTTGTGGGATTAGAGAAACCACTTTGAGTATTTTCCGTCCTTCATAACTTTTGAAAATTTATTCGAAACACTATCGTCCAAAAAGACGGCAATATTGGATCCGCCATTTTGAATTTTGAAAGTTTTATTGCAAATCGTATTCAGCAACCCTAAAAACTCCTAGAGAAAAATTTTTGAGGCTTCCCTCGATCTACCAAAGATTTGGCCTTAGTTTTTTTTGTACAGCCCAAACTCATTTTTTTTATAGAAAAACGGGGCTTTTGAAAATTCTAAAATCCCGGCACTCTAAAGGTTAAAAATAAAATTTATATAAAACATTGTTATTTTTGCATAAAAAATTAATTCTTTAATTATATATATTTTTTAATAAACAAAAAATGTTCAAATAAAATGTCTATGTAAAGTTTAAAAAATGACTTGAAAGAATTATCACAAAAAGTTCAAATGAATTCAAAAATTAATGTCCCGCAAAGAGCATTTGGCACCAAACAATAATTTTTATACATTTTTATACAAAACTTGAGATAAAATGATTTTGTCTTATTAAAAATTTCGCAGAAAAGTTTATATTTTTATTACAAATGTGCCAAAAAAGTTGTAGCTCATTAAATTGAAAAACAAAAAAATTTTATTTTATATTTTCTCAACTTTATTCTACCCTCAAATTATATTTACAGACCTTACTTGAAGATCAAAGCAGCGAAAGTATAACGTTTAAACAATAGTTTTCAAGTCTTTAAACTATTTTAGAAACAGATACATAACCGATAGATGATTATATCGTCGAGTTTTACAAAGACTAGTACATCTAAATGTTTTATTAAATATAAACGTGCTACTCTTCGTAAGACGCGACGCTATAATATGTTTTTTGATCGACTGTGCGTGAAGTCGGTACATGAAGTTGAAAAATCCGTGTGTGAAGTGAATATTATTTCATACTATGTGTGAAGTAATTAGACGTTTGTGAAATGAAAATAAATAAATAGCGTATGCAATTCGTGTGTGATATTTTTTACTAGAGCGATATTGCAGCACTCGTCACCGGCTGCGCCTACGACTCGTTTGCTACTATCGCTTCTCCAGAAGAAAAATATACTTCATACAATTGTTGTATAATATACTATTATGCAATCATGTTCGTGAAATTAGTGTGTGAAGCACTTTTTTCGGAACGTGAAGTACTACTCCGCTCCCGAACCCCTCGCTGGGGGCTTAGCCACCTGTACACCCACCAAGGTTACCGCCATGGACTTCTCCTGAACTCTCGCCTCCCTCTTCCTTGAATTAACATTTGCACCAACTTCACGCGCTTATTGCATAAAATATTGTATTTAAATTGTGCGTGCCCTTCACACACTCGTGAAAACGCAGGAGCATTTGTGCCCGGCTGCGCCGGTAACTAAGAGTCACTAGTATTAGTATATGAAAAAAAGCCATTATTAGTGATAATATTTCAGAATTATTGCCTCACTCTTTCGTTGCTCAACTGCAATCAAAAATTTCTAGAGAACTTAAAATAAACATGGGAAATTTTAAATTATAGTAGATTTTGCTGAAAACTCATAAACAGAAGTAATGTCATAAACAGTATACTTTTCTTAAACACAATATTAATTATTTAAAAGCATAGTTTTTTGCAGTAAATAAAATTTATAATTTCTCGGATGGTGCAAGGCAGCAGTATAAAAATTAAACTAGGGGGGCCTAGCCCTCCCACGCACATCGCGCGCAAGTTTCTGTTTTCAGGCACAGCCTTATACAGAAACTTATAAGGCACGACCGAATATAGCACGCGCTTCGCCCTCGCACCGTTGGTGGTTTTTATTATTATATAAAATAATAATAATAATAATTAGAATTGTAATTATAGTATGCAGAATTATTATTTTGCATATACATATATATTTATAGATGTTAAATTTTATATATTATTCTAATATTCTGAATATCAATGTATTGAAGAAAAAAGTGTTGTTCCTCAAATATCTCAAAAATTTAAAAAAAAAAAACATTTGGCAAGAAAAAAGTAATAAAACCACATTTTTGAAAGAAGAGGTAACGTGATTTAAAACAAAATACATATATAAATACATATATAAATACATATATAAATAATTTACATAATACATATATAAATAATTTACATATGTTTATATAAAACCATATAGTTTATTTTTTTACATTAATGTTCCTTCCAAAGAATATTTGGTAAAACAATATTAATGGGACGTATATTTTGGACAGTAAAGGTAAGTAAATGTGATAAAATATTGTACAATTCAAATTTGTCTATATGAAACAATATAATTAATTTATTTATTCGATATAGAGCAACATACAGGTATATTGTTTAAATTTGTTATTTTTTAAAGAAATTCAATTGTATGAAGCTTTGTTTTTTATTATGCAGCTGGTGGAATGGTTGCTGGAGCATTATATAAATTTAATTTAGGTCCCAAAGCTATGTTATCGGGTGCCTTTGGTAGTATATTTAGAGTAGTGTATGGTACCTATATACTTTATGTTCAAATTGATGAATTTGTCAAGTGTAAAACTCAGTGAACAAAGTCATAAATTGAAATATGTACATGAAGAGTTAATTATTTACTTCTATTTTAAATTACAATGTTATTAATAATATGTAAACGTTAATCATTTCTTTTTTTTTTATTAAATAAATAAATTAAGAAAAATTAAGAAAAAAGTAATTATAATATTAGAAAAGACAAATATATTTAAGTAACATAAAATCAATATATTTTTAGAATTCGCGGACACAATAAATTCGTTATGTTTATTTAACTTTCAAGTCCAAATTTTTCAAGTTTAAGAACAAAGTTTTTTGCTTAATTTTATTTAAAAATTTTAGAAAAATTTGGACATATTGAATACATGCTTTACAGGGTTTAACGTTTAGATTATTTTCAAAATTTTATTTTTGTTTGTGGTAAATATTTTTTACTGTTTTATATTTTTTTATATCAAATTTTGTTATAAAAATATTATTTTTTTTTAATAAATTAAATTTTTTATTATAATTCTTTTTTCTTATTCGATTTTTTGTATTAAAAAATCAATAAAAAAAGAGAATTGTTATAAATAAATATTTTTGTAAAAAAATAAAAGAATTTTGAAATTCAAATTTGGATACGGGACGCGGGTTACATAAAATGCGATAATTTATTTATTTTATTGTGTATATAAAATTATGTATATACATTATATATATTACGTATACACATAATTTTTATATGATTTTCATGAAGTTTTACTGTATGATATTAGTTATTCTAATATAAAGTTAAGTGAGCATTACAAAATAGCAGAAGCTCTTGTCCAGTATTTGTCCAATGTTGGCAGTGTTTGAAAATAATAGAATAATAACTATTTTCGGATGGTAAATAATTTTTATTTATTAGCTAGTTAATTTATTTATTGTATAAGATTTATATTTTATTTATTTTTGAAAATATTAAGTTGCCGTAAGTTGTCAATAACTAAGTAATATTTATTTTTTTTAAATAATGAAAAAAGTACAAAAAAATCGTTTGAACATAAGATAAAATTACGTTTACAAAATTATTTATATTTGGAGAATAAATAAAGTTTAACGAGTCGCAAAGACGAAGCCTAGTGAATCACTTCATCTGGAGACTAATATGTAAAAAGAAAAAATATAAAATCACAAAGTATCTATTTATATAATCTGAAAATTTATAAAAAAATGCTAAAATTATACATTTGTAACTTAATTAATAAAATTAAGGTTGTGTCTAGGCTCGCCGCACTTGTAGCATAACGAGGACCTGTTCACTTCCTTATACTCTCGTTTCGTGTGGCCGAAGTCTAGGCACCGATAGCGCCTCTCGACCAAAACTGGATTCCAGACGCGACAACCTGCAAAGCCGATGCACAGATGCCGCATCGACTTCAGCTTGTCAGCGCTCTTGTGATAGCTTCACGATGGCTGTCATTTGTTGACTGTGGAGATGTAAGTACTTTGTTTAGGGCTGCCACCACTTCGTTCCTTGTTGTGAGAGCGTTCAGATCTCTGATTTCCAGGGTGACCCTTTCATCTCGGACTCAAACTTCTCCAATAGCTTGAGTAGCAGTGCAGATTTTTTTCGACAATACTGCTGTATCCATCATTTTGCCCAGCCAGAGCAGGCTCTTTACCCTCTCGGCCGCAAGCTCAGAACCTGCGCGTTGCTGTCGTCTGGAATGACTTCCTTTCGGAGTTTCCTCAAGTCTTCAGCAAACGGTCCCTCGCGATGGTGACTACCAGGGTGGATACCGGTACCTTTTTGAGCTTTCTTCTGTCAAGAGGCGTCTGTCCCGACTTGGCCGTCGTCTTTTTTACCACCACAGGCTTGGACTTGAATTGCTCTTTATCCTTGCTTGGTGGCAGGGTACCTCCTTTCGAGGCTTCTTCTTCTTTGGTCTTTATAGGCTTCGGAAGGGGGGGGGCTCTGAGGAGTCTCCCTGCTTCTCTTTTAAGCCTGAATATTAGCTGCAATCGCTGTGACGGCTTTAGCGATTATGCCTCTTCTCTTAGGCCGACGACGATTGTCGTGCCTCAACTGCCTAAAACATCTTCTTTGTTTTCGCGTAGAGCTATTGTACAAGGGTGTTTACGCTCTTCAGCACTGTCTTGACGACCATGGAAATGTTAGGCTGCTTTGCGTAACTTGCGTAAGCTGCCAGCATTGCCTGGAGTTCGTTCTTTAGATGGTCGTAAGTAGTCGATCTTCTCCTACGCCTTCTCCACCTTCTCATATTCCTTTCAGAATACCTCTATCTCCTCTTGAAATACCTTACTATAGTCAGAGATGTGCTGATGGCACTGCCAATGCTGGTAACGCTGCCACTTCTTACCCAGCTTACCGAAGCAAGATTCAGCATCTGTAATGGCGGCTGCTGTTGGGGTTTTCTTTCGAGGATCCTACCTCTGACGTGTTCGTAGAACTAAACGGTTGGAGGTCTCCCGCAAAATCCATGAGGCCAGCGCTGGACACCGGGGCTTTCACCTGATCGGAATCGTCGGCGTGTTTTTCTCCTAGTTTCTAGCTGCGTGCAATTTTTTTTATTATTTTAACGTCGATCAATCGGCCGGGGCCAGGAATCGAACCTGGGACCTCCAGATTACGAGCCCGATGCCCTATCGATCAAGCCATTGCAGGCCTAAAATCCTGCAAGTTAATCAACTACTATAATTGTAAGAATGTATAGATGTAAATTTTAAATGAAAAGATGTAGACGCAGGGCTTTAGATAATATGACTGATACTTTTAATACATTAAATATTTTATATTTCCTTTTAATATTACTTGGAAATAATTATTTGACATAAGTAACTATTTATTTATCTAAGAGGCCTGCGATGGCTCGGTCAATTAGGGCATCGGGCTCGTAATCTGGAGGTCCCAGGTTCGATTCCCGACACCGGCCGATTGATATAACCACTACTGGGGAATGTATTTTCAACAAGTGATTTCTTAACAAAGACATCGCATGACCTCCGTCGCCGATTAGCGCCGATTTGGAAGCATAAAAAGAACGACGTTGAAATAAAATAAAATTAAAAAAAAATTATCTATCTAACTTTATACCTGACTAGTTATAATATTTAATATAATAATAAACCTAAAATCTGTCGGCCACCAAGATGTCTATTTCACTTAATATTTAACTAGTCCTAAAATCCAAAAATGCTAAGTATGTAAAATTAAATTAATTAATATTTTTATCGGTCTTACAGTCAATTATATGGGCAGTCAGATTGCCCCTACTTATAATCACCCCCGAAGAATCTATAAAAAAAAAAAAATAAAAAATAAAAAATAAAAACACTAACTGAAAATAAAAACAAATTATTAATAAAGCAATCTGACTGCCCCCCTGCACCAAAAATCTACTAACCCCAAATATGCTGTCCGACGTTTCGAGCTCGCTGCTACTCCTCATCAGGGACTGACTGAATTTCATAATAAATAGCATATTTTAATTTTGTTTATTTAGTTTTTAAAATAATAATATTTGTAAGAGACATCCATATCCATATTATTAATTAATCAAATATAAAATCAACGAAATTCTGCTGCGCGCTAAATGCTAGTGCGTATACTATACAGAAACTATTGCTCATTCACACACACTACGATGAACTGTATAGTGTTCATGTGCAACACACACACTACGACGCAATATCTGTGGCTGACTGTATGTGTGATTAAATAGTACATTTTTCCTGTGGCGCCGTCGCGCGGAGGCAAAGCGAAGGGCTTCAATAATCGTCACAAAGAGTGGGGGGTAGTCGGTCCACCTCTCTTTCTTACACCGTGGTTTGCAATAAAATTTTGGGGCGTACAAGCTTTTTCTATTTTCAGTTTCTGTTTCTATACGTAGCTAAGATTATTTTTGAATACTAATGAAAATAAAATAATTAACTAAATTCTACTTTAAATTTATAACATTTTTCAAATTTAACATGTATAACAAAAAGTCAAAAGTTAAGTTACTTTTTGGATTTCGGGAGTATGTTATAGCGTTAATAAAAGTTTTTATATAATTCGATTTATATAGGCGTAACAATTAATCAATGTGTTTCTTCATCTATACTTTGATTATCAAACATTATGTAATTTTCTATCGATTGGTTATGAAGAATTAGAATATATTTGGTTAGTGTGCTACGAAAAATATCTTTGTAATTAATATAAGCTTGCAACAGATGAGCGCGCACTGTCATACCTTTAAAAATAAAATGTTTTATGAGAGAATTAATTTTTTTTCCTACGTGTATACTCGTAACTTGAGCCATTGTTTGCGAGAGTCAGAGAGAGCGAGAGAGAGAGAGAAGGCGTAAGCTTAGAATGCAGCGTAAACCTATAGACGCTTTGTAATGCATGTGCATAATAGCATTAATACGGAGAACACAGCTCGGGGAAACTCCGGGCATGCGAGAGTAAGTCGGATCTGGATGGATTATCAAGTAACCTTGTTCTAGAATTCTATATCTGACCTGACAGCCAATTAATTATAAATAATTCGATTATTTGTTCCTAATTTATAAATATCATACATTTTTTCTATAATTCATTCATTTTTTCGCTATGCACAATTAATGTACATGATAAAAAATGTTTCAATTAAAAAGAATTACGTAATTATCCATTGAAGTTTTAATTTAGATTTATAAATATTAACAATGTTGTAAAAGAAAATTTTTATTCAACTTTTTTATGCGTTTATATACGTAATATTGCGCACAATGCGTGTAAGGTTTGCGCGTGGTACTTCGAGATTCCCTGTGAATTTTAAGCTGTACTAAATCCTCTTACGCGAGTACGGGATTGAAAGCATCATCTTGAGCATCGACGAGTTCGAGTATCGGATGGCGCCAAGAAACAATTAAATAACAATTCGAAACGACGCTGTAAATAGGGAAGCTGACGCTCTTGGGATTAAGAATGCGGTATAATTTCAGACATATGCTTTAACCGTACAGATACAACAGAGCTATTCATTTTTATTGATAACAAATTGTATTGAGAAACTGAATTTACGCGTTACTTATCGTTTTGCGGTTTTATACAATCTTTTTAACGGTATAAGCTCATTCGAATTTGCAGGAAAAAAAATATCGAATTCTGTTTTTTTTCATCGCTCTTTGTTATAAAAAGGAAAAAAAAAATTACACATCCGGAACTTTATTTACACTGTAAAAAGTTTATTTTCATGCATATTGTTGACGACAAAGGCAGGAATAAAATTTAAATTTACTTCATCTAAATTAAAAGCTATAGTTTGTAGAATTTTTTTTACTCGAGCTAATCTGACTTTATCGTTACTACTTAGTAGTGCAATTATGCATTCATAATTCCGTAATTAAATAACCATTCGTTTAATTATTTTTAACGAAAAAAGGGGATATTAGTTAATAAGAACAATAATGTATTCCGAATATACGCAACCGTATAGTCTAAATCAAAGAATTTATAAAATATCTTTTAGCCGAAAAGTGGCTGATAATCAAAAATGGCTAGCAGTAACGTAATTAAACGGACAAGCCTGGTTTAAAATTGAATAAACTATTCAATATTAACAATTAATAGTTATTTTCATAACAATTGAAAACATTTCTCAATTTTTAAACAAATTATATTATTATTACCTTTTATTTAATTTGTTTGGCCAATTTATATGTAAAATTTTAATTAATTATGAGACTCCGTACTCTCATTTTTTTCCATAATGGATTTATCCATTTGAATGAAACAGACTGTGTTAACATTGTAATAAAAAAATTATTCTTAGCAAATTAAAAAGATTGAAAACATTGTGTAGAAAACAGTTACACAATTTTTTAAAATAAACATTTAGACTTCTATTGCAATTCTGTTTCAAATTTCAGCCTATTCGACGAAATGGTTCCTGAAATATTCTGCTGTAAGTCCATTACGGAAAAAAATCAGAGTACGGAGTCTCATAATTAACTAAAATAGTTGTGTTACATATAAATTGGCCAAAAAAATTTTAATTAAAGTTAATAATAATACATTTTGTTTAAAAATTAAAAAACGTTTTTAATGCTATGAAAACAATTATTAATTGTTAATATTTAATAGTTTTCTTTTTCAAACTTAACCCAGGCTTGTACCCTTAATAGCTAAAGAACGGTTTTACCTAACCTTTAATATGCTCAGCTCGCATACTTGTTTATTCTCAGTAAAATTTTTATATATAAAATTAAATATCCACGTCAATTTTTTCCTATAACCGTTGTAAAAGTTCATTAGCAATTATTGGGGGTTGTATAAATTCGATGAAAATTCGTTAAAACAAAGGTGAAACGAAATGTTGCGAGCATCATTATTCCTTATAAAAGAATTAACTGAAAAGTTACTCAGCTTCCGTAAGCCGAAAATATTACCGTTTTAGCTAGCGATCCCTGCGAAACGCACGATTTCAATTTTCATAGAGTATACAATATACGAGTAAACAATTTGGGATCGGTAAATTCCGATAGCGGATTTAAAAAGAAAACGCTCAACGAGTTATGGCTTCTCAAAATCGTACTACTTTTTTTGTATTTTCTCGTTTCTTCTTGAACAAAAAAAAAGCTGAAGAAAAGAAGAAAGACGCTTCGTTAATTGAATTAACGAGACCGTAGAAAATCTGGTATAATAATTTTTTGGTAAAGAATGATTGCCAGGTTTTCACGCTCGAGCGAGCTAATTTCTCTGCGTCGTTGAAAACTTGGGTTCGCCGAGCCAGAAGCTCCGTCAACGTCTTTTCGATTTGTCAAGCTTGCGGGAGATGCGTGTAAGAGAGCGATTCAACTACGGTCTGTCGCTTTCTCACAGACGATGAGCGCAGCCTAAGGTTTAAGGCGTTAATTACGGCAATTTGAGTGGCTCGAGACCGATTACCTTGACTGTTGAATAAAGACCCTTCAGAGTTTTACTCCAGTCTTCTATGACTATACATCTATACGTTTATACATCTACACACACACACTCACGCACACACACATATATATATATATATATATATATATATATATATATATATAGATTCGAGTCGAGTATACATTATAATTCCTGCGTTTCCCTATCAACGGGTTTGCAAAACCAAACTTCCCGTTAGTTAGGTATGTTGACACCTTCCTCCTCGGTTGATTCCAGTCTCGCCCTCGAGCGAGATTATCCTGTTAATCATTGCGTTCGGCTCGTCTTTCCTTCCCTTATATACACGATGTAATTAGCGAGATCTTGACGTCTTCCTTCGTTTGTTGAATCTTTCAATTTTCGTGCATTAACTTTCTGTTTATTATTATCTTTTTTTGGCCCCACTGTTGACGTTGTACAAGTAAATTTGTAAGAACAAAAAAATCAATAGTATTTCAGTAAAAATAGTATTGATCAAAGATTGGATAAGAAAAGAGTTTGTAAGTAAAGGATCCGAAAGCTGATAAGCGAGTTTTATTTTTCGATATTGTTCGCTCAAGAATATTAATTTATTGTATCGGTATTCAAGTACGGCTATAAAGAATGAGAAGAATCTTTATTTTATAGTATTTTGTCACGTTATCTTTACGTTGTTCTATCTCTCGAGAAAAGTCGATAGCACAAAAATGTATGGTAAAAAGTGTCATACGTATATACGCTTACAGTATTGTTAATCTTAAGAAAATACTTAATAATTCGAGGAGCATTTATTTTCGGATCGTAAAAACTGACGGTCTTAAAGCTACGACGTTTTTTTTTAGCCGCGCGTGCTTATAATCCTTTATATCAAAGGTTGAAGCAAGAGAAAAGTAAAAACAAAAAAAAAAAAAAAAGAAATGGATGCAAATGACAAATGACCACGTAAATACGGCGATTGTTTATTTAATCCTCGTTTTCCACAACAGCGAGTTTTCTAATAGCCAGGTTAGGTAGGATGAAACTAAAAAAAAAAGAAAAGAAAAGAAGAAAAGAAGGGAGAGGCGAAGGGAGTAAAAAAGAACGTAATCACCGAGACGAATGAAATTAATCCTGTGCAGCACATAAGTCTCGGAGGTTTTAATTGTTTTGGTGGAAAAGTTTCATTTAAAGTACACACTCGCGCGCACTTGGGACGGCGATGGACGAGGCGACGTATCTCTTTTCTACCGAGTGCGACCGCGAAAATTCGAGGCACGTATCACCGTGGTATTTAATTCGCGGGTTCCCCTGCCTCTCGGACAATTGTATCCGTATACCGCACAAAGAAAACTGCGAGGAGGAGACAAAAATAAGGAGAGAAAATACCGAGACCGGTGCGGGGAGCAAAATTTGTTTGCCAACTACAATATATACCTATATATGTTTATGAGTCAAAATAAAAAGTACAGCGGTAAACTTATTACAAATGGTAGAGGGATAACTTTAATTGGGTGGATAAATACTTACCGCATTCGTCTATCGTCGCATCAGTCACTTTCTCTTGGTCGACGTTAAAAGTCCAACTTCAGTTTTCCGCGGCGGGTGTAAGGGTATTTTCGACGTACGAGACGGTAAACTTACTGCGAAACTTTTAGCATATTCGTATTGATAAAAAAGTTTAACTCGAGTTTTCTTCAAAGTTTAATTGAATAACCTTTTGGTGTGTATAATACGAATTACCGGCGAATTGTTTCTGACTGTTTTCGTTTTATATTCGACGGAATTGTTTACGAGTGTTGAATTGTTTGTATATGTATTATTAAACCAAACTTTTTTCATTATACACACCGTATATCTGTATATATATTTAGTTGCACGAAAAGTAATATTAATGCAAAAAGGAGAAATATACGCGAGTTTAGATAAAACGGACATGAAGATAATGAAGCCCCTGGTGAAGGAAGAGAAGTTAGATAAGACAGAGGGAACATTTGTACTAAAAATAAGACATCCACAATTCTAAGATATTTTAACTACGTATATATTATTAATAGGATATTTCACACATTTACATTATATCTATTTTATTGCCAATAATACAAAGTAGCAGGTATTTGAATATACAGAGGCATTTTTTTTCATTTAAGCTTTCTCAAATCTTGTTGAAGTTTATGTAGCTGTTTAGTATCTTAATAAGAGAGTCACGTTTATATAATTGCGATTTAACATCACATTAGGTAAAATAATAGCGAAAAGCATTTAATTTCTATCCAATTTTTGTATTTGTTCTTCAATTAATACTTGCCGTCCGTCATCGCAAAGTTGAGGGTGTAGGGATCAACGATCGGCTATATGCGTCACCCGTATTTTACACCACGAGAGCATAAAACTTAATTCACATGCGGTGATTTTCAGTTTGGAATAATATATAAACATTAAACTAACTGAAACGAAATTTTCACTAGATTACGTGACAATTTATAAGTTACAAGTTTCCTCAGCCTCGCCAATTAACTTTTAGATGACGAATGATAAGTACTAATTGAAAAACAAATTTGAATATTATATAGAATTTAAATGTTTTTTTTGCTATTATCGTACTTAATGTATAATATATTATAAAATTATATTTACAATGTAAATCAATTACACAATCGAGACGATTTTATTAAGATGTCAAAGAAATACTTGATTGAAATATTTTCAATGATTTAATTATTTTTTTAGATATAATAAAATAATTATAGTCACATAAAAAAGCAAAAATTTGTTATCGATATATTTTTCAAACGCTTGTAACCCCGTCAAATTTCCATCGTAACAAGATGACTTTTCTCTACTTCATAGGATATTATTTGCACTTTCAGAAAAATGATATAAAATATAATGTAAGTCTTAATCAGGTCTAGAAACTATGATTCCTTAAAAAACTTGATAGTTTAAACATATACCCGAATCACCACAATATTTTTTCAAAATAATTCATATACCATCGTAAAGTACACTTTTTAACGAGGAATTTAAAAAATTCAATTCTCTATTTTGAACGAGATTTTTTGAACGAGTTATGCCGGTTTGAATATATTCCTGTATTTTTAGCACACACTGCCAATAGCAGCATTATGCGTATACCGCGAAGAGGTTGTTGGTCGAACTTTACGCGTCATTTTACACCTGAAGAAGGCTGTTTGTGTATACCGTTACACACATTAAATCGAGTTAAAAAATCACGCATTGGAAAAATGGCAATATTTTGATGGAAATATTTTGTTGCAATAATTTTGTTACGTAGTGTAGTTATAATATTTTAAAAGTTATAGATTAAATTAACTTTATAAAGTGTTTAAAAATTAATATAAGTTACGTATACACTGAAAGAAAGAAATATTTGTAAGAATGAAATTGTGCATTATTTTTTTTATTATAAATAAAAATTGATTTGTAATGAAATTATATTTCTTCGATATTATGCTTACCAGGAGGGGTTCCACCTTCCGGGAAACAGATTTTGTTGCAACTTTGAGAGCTGTTTTCTGGTACCCAAATATGAAAGAATTCATATGAAATTCAATCTCATAGGCTGTTTGACGAAAGTTATACGCAGTTAACGAAAAATTGTGAAAAAAATATGTTTAAACTTAATCGCCAATAACTCGGAAAGAAATATACGCAGATACTAACACTTAAATCCATTAAATAGTTGAGATCAAGTAGATATAGCTTAAAAAAAAAGAAGCTCAAATATCTCAATTTGGACAAAAGTTATGGAAAAAATAAGAATTAGATATTAAGCAAATATTTCGTTTAAACTATGTCTACTTGATCTCAACTATTTAATAAATTTGAGCAACTACGTCTCTTTCTTTACGAGTTATTGGCGATTTAGCTTAAACATATTTTTTCACAATTTTTCGTTAACTGCGTATAACTTTCGTCAAACAGCCTATGAGATTGAATTTCATATGAATTCTTTCATATTTGGGTACCAGAAAACAGCTCTCAAAGTTGCAACATAATCTGTTTCCCGGAAGGTGGAACCCCTCCTTGTTAGTTCTTAACTATTAAGATTTCACCTTAATAGAAATAAATGAAATTTTACCTGTTAAGAACGGATTCAAATAATACTTAAATGTAAAGAAATATTAATGTGCTCATATTTAAGTCATCAGATCTTGACAGTTAAGAATCGTCACTTCTCTCGAAAATTCATTTCTCTCAATATACTTGCCTTAATTTTACCTCGTATAAGATTCTTTTTAAGAAATTTTACAATTTATGAAAATTATTGAGTCATTATAATTAGGTTATGGATATGTGTCTATAAACTATTTTTTTATCTGAGTTTTATAACTGAGTAGGATGTCTGTAGGAAAAAGTATTAATAAAAATAAAGAGATATATATTTTCATTGAAACATTTTCTGAATTCTACATTTTTAAAGTGTATTTCTAATTTTTTAAATAATTTATTTATAAAAAGAAACTAAATTTTTCGGTTCAATGCGATGTATTGAACAAAACACAGAGGTGGCTGATGAGTCAATCTACAAATATTGAATTCATGAAACTAGATATTGTATCATCATTAAATATTAAAAATTCATTTGATTTATCAATACTAAAATTTCATGCAGAAACCCTAAAGGGGGTAGTGAATTAAACTCTGATGACAGTTTTTACTTGACTGTCTTTGTTTGATTCATTACATGGAAATATATTTAGTGACAAAATCTACACAAAGGTTTATATATATGAAAACTAGAATTATATTACTTGAGATTAAACTAACAGACTGAATTGCTTGAACATCTTGAAGTAAATTACTGTACAAAATTTTAGCCCTATAGTCTGGTAGATTCTACATAATTGCAAATACAAAATTGTTAAAAAATCAATTGTAATTATTTAGAATTTTTATCTCATTATCAATCCATCAAGTACTAATGATTTAATTCAGAAATAATAAAATCAATCATAATTTGTACTGGTGTATTAAATGCACATATAGATTCTTAAACATTCTTATTAAAATGCAACAAGTTTAACTTTTTATACATCAATAATATTTTGAATTTTCACATTCAATTCAACAATAAAATGGAAAAACAATCATCATCGGGAATCTCTCATTGGAAATATCTGAAAAATAAAAGAGAAAATATGTATAATTTAAAGTAAAAGAGAAAAAATATACTTATCTAAATTGTTCATGGTTATCATTTTTATTTCTTACAAAATACTTTTTTTATCATGTTTTAAATGAATGTAATAGTACGTACTTTTCGATACTAGCACGAAAGGATATTTTTTGTCCAACTCATCATCGGATTACCTTCGTGTGAAGTTAACATTTGTGAGCTCTGACAGATCGTTGACGGACAATTCGTCTTCTTTGGTCGCGACCATCTCTAGGTGGTAGATAGTTCATTGTCGATCAACTAGCGCTTTATCGTGTCTGACGACTGAGTAACTTACATAGTTTTTAAGTTAGTTTGTACTTTATGTTATAAAATTGCACGGATTTATCTTCACTACTGAGAAAACTTTTTTCATGTCACTTCCAAATAATTTTAATTTTGGTATTAACGTCTAAAATATTAAGAGGCGCGTGTCGCGCACCCGAAGCAATTATGGGTACGTGACACTATACACTACACACTAGCCCTGTATACACTATACACTAGCTCTATATACAGCTAAAACGAACCTTCGATTTTACTTTACTAATTTTAACCTTTAGAGGACCGGGGTTTTGAAAAATTTGAAAATCGCATTTTTCTATAGGAATGTGGTCTAAGGTCCCGGAGTTAGAGCCAAACTAAGTTGCGATGTTGGTGAGTCAGACCCCTTACGCCTACACTGAAAAAAAAATTTATTTGAATTAACCAAATCATTTTATTGAACTATAAACAACTAAATATTTATTAATACAAATAAAATTTAATTGACTGAAATAAAATATTTAGTTGAAATGACATTTTGATTTATGTGAATATGTATTAGTTGATTCAAATATAATTTATCTGAAATAACTAAACATATAGTTATTCGAAACAAATGATTTATTAGAAAGAATGAAATTGTGCATTATTTTTTTTATTATAAATAAAAATTGATTTGTAATGAAATTATATTTCTTCGATATTATGCTTAGTTCTTAACTATTAAGATTTCACCTTAATAGAAATAAATGAAATTTTACTTATTAAGAACTGATTCAAATAATACTTAAATGTAAAGAATATTAATGTGCTCATATTTAAGTCGTCAGATCTTGACAGTTAAGAATCGTCACTTCTCTCGAAAATTCATTTCTCTCAATATACTTGCCTTAATTTTACCTCGTAAAGATTCTTTTTAAGAAATTTTACAATTTATGAAAATTATTGAGTCATTATAATTAGGTTATGGATATGTGTCTATAAACTATTTTTTTATCTGAGTTTTATAACTGAGTAGGATGTCTGTAGGAAAAAGTATTAATAAAAATAAAGAGATATATATTTTCATTGAAACATTTTCTGAATTCTACATTTTTAAAGTGTATTTCTAATTTTTTAAATAATTTATTTATAAAAAGAAACTAAATTTTTCGGTTCAATGCGATGTATTGAACAAAACACAGAGGTGGCTGATGAGTCAATCTACAAATATTGAATTCATGAAACTAGATATTGTATCATCATTAAATATTAAAAATTCATTTGATTTATCAATACTAAAACTTCATGCAGAAACCCTAAAGGGGGTAGTGAATTAAACTCTGATGACAGTCTTTACTTGACTGTCTTTGTTTGATTCATTACATGGAAATATATTAGTGACAAAATCTACACAAAGGTTTATATATATGAAAACTAGCTAAATTGCTTGAACATCTTGAAGCAAATTACTGTACAAAATTTTAGCCCTATAGTCTGGTAGATTCTACATAATTGCAAATACAAAATTGTTAAAAAATCAATTGCAATTATTTAGAATTTTTATCTCATTATCAATCCATCAAGTACTAATGATTTAATTCAGAAATAATAAAATCAATCATAATTTGTACTGGTGTATTTAATGCACATATAGATTCTTAAACATTCTTATTAAAATGCAACAAGTTTAACTTTTTATACATCAATAATATTTTGAATTTTCACATTCAATTCAACAATAAAATGGAAAAACAATCATCATCGGGAATCTCGCATTGGAAATATCTGAAAAATAAAAGAGAAAATATGTATAAAGTGTCAGTTTTTAAAATTTCATTGAACATTTTTTAGAATTTAAAATAAAAGAGAAAAAATATACTTATCTAAATTGTTCATGGTTATCATTTTTTATTTCTTACAAAATACTTTTTTTATCATGTTTTAATGAATGTAATAGTACGTACTTTTCGATACTAGCACGAAAGGATATTTTTTGTCCAACTCATCATCGGATTACCTTCGTGTGAAGTTAACATTTGTGAGCTCTGACAGATCGTTGACGGACAATTCGTCTTCTTTGGTCGCGACCATCTCCAGGTGGTAGATAGTTCATTGTCGATCAACTAGCTCTTTATCGTGTCTGACGACTGAGTAACTTACATAGTTTTTAAGTTAGTTTGTACTTTATGTTATAAAATTGCACGGATTTATCTTCACTACTGAGAAAACTTTTTTTCATGTCACTTCCAAATAATTTTAATTTTGGTATTAACGTCTAAAATATTAAGAGGCGCGTGTCGCGCACCCGAAGCAATTATGGGTACGTGACACTATACACTACACACTAGCCCTGTATACACTATACACTAGCTCTATTACAGCTAAAACGAACCTTCGATTTTACTTTACTATTTTAACCTTTAGAGGCCCGGGGTTTTGAAAATTTGAAAATTGCATTTTTCTATAGGAACGGGTCTAAGGTCCCGGAGTTAGAGCCAAACTAAGTTGCGATGTTGGTGAGTCAGACCCCTTACGCCTACACTGAAAAAAAAATTTATTTGAATAACCAAATCATTTTTATGAAACTATAAACACTAAATATTTATTAATACAAATAAATTTAATTGACTGAAATAAATATTTAGTTGAATGACATTTTGATTATGTGAATATGTATTTAGTTGATTCAAATATAATTTATCTGAAATAACTAAACATATAGTTCTTCGAAACAAATGATTTATTAGAAACGAATAAATTAGTTTATTTGTAATTATTATATGACGCTTAATAAATATTTAGTAGAACAACTAAATATACACTTGTTCACAACAAAAAATTTATTGGAAAATAAATTGATTTATTTGTAATTGTTATTTATAATTATAATACGTTTAATAAATATTTAGTAAAAACAGATAAAAATACTTGCTCACAACAAATGATTTATTACGAATAAACAAATTGATTATTTGAAATTATTATTCAAAATTATAATACGTCTAATAATATTTAGTAAAAGCAAATAATATATATACTTGCTTACAACAAATGATTTATTACGAATTAAGAAATTGATTATTTGAAATTATTATTCAAATTAATATACGATTAATAAATATTTAGTAAAAGCAATTAAATATATCTACTTGCTCACAGCAAATGATTTATTACGAATTAACGAATTTTCAAATAAATATGTATGCAATATTTATTACAATTAATAACCGTTGTTAAAAATAGTAGTTTCAGATAACGTCCACTAGGTGGATCCAGGTTACACGCTAACAACTAACTTTTCTTCTGATTAGTATATAAGAAAATTTAAAAACTTGCAGAGTAGTGCGTATACAATTGTACCGTATTGCGAATATATAAATAGCGTTTATTTTCAAGTGCGATTAATTTATATGTAAATTAAGTCAGCGTTTAGAAAATTTCAAGGAAGAAGAATTTTAAAGTGATATAAAAAATTACTTTTTGAAATAATTATTATAAAATTTATATGACTAAATTTTCGGTTCAATGCGATGTATTGAACAAAACAAGAGGTGGTGATGAGTCAATCTAGAAATATTGATTCATGAAACTATATGGTATATCATTAAATATTAAAAATATCATTTGATTTCAAATATAATTTCATGCAGAAACTAAAGGGGTAGTGAATTAAAATCGAGACAGTTTTACTTGGACTGTCTTGTTTGATTCATACATGGAAATATATTAGTGACAAAATCTACACAAAGGTTTATATATATGAAAACTAGAATTATATTACTTGAGATTAAACTAACAGACTGAATTGCTTGAACATCTTGAAGTAAATTACTGTACAAAATTTTAGCCCTATAGTCTGGTAGATTCTACATAATTGCAAATACAAAATTGTTAAAAAATCAATTGTAATTATTTAGAATTTTTATCTCATTATCAATCCATCAAGTACTAATGATTTAATTCAGAAATAATAAAATCAATCATAATTTGTACTGGTGTATTAAATGCACATATAGATTCTTAAACATTCTTATTAAAATGCAACAAGTTTAACTTTTTATACATCAATAATATTTTGAATTTTCACATTCAATTCAACAATAAAATGGAAAAACAATCATCATCGGGAATCTCTCATTGGAAATATCTGAAAAATAAAAGAGAAAATATGTATAATTTAAAGTAAAAGAGAAAAAATATACTTATCTAAATTGTTCATGGTTATCATTTTTTATTTCTTACAAAATACTTTTTTTATCATGTTTTAAATGAATGTAATAGTACGTACTTTTCGATACTAGCACGAAAGGATATTTTTTGTCCAACTCATCATCGGATTACCTTCGTGTGAAGTTAACATTTGTGAGCTCTGACAGATCGTTGACGGACAATTCGTCTTCTTTGGTCGCGACCATCTCTAGGTGGTAGATAGTTCATTGTCGATCAACTAGCGCTTTATCGTGTCTGACGACTGAGTAACTTACATAGTTTTTAAGTTAGTTTGTACTTTATGTTATAAAATTGCACGGATTTATCTTCACTACTGAGAAAACTTTTTTTCATGTCACTTCCAAATAATTTTAATTTTGGTATTAACGTCTAAAATATTAAGAGGCGCGTGTCGCGCACCCGAAGCAATTATGGGTACGTGACACTATACACTACACACTAGCCCTGTATACACTATACACTAGCTCTATATACAGCTAAAACGAACCTTCGATTTTTACTTTACTAATTTTTAACCTTTAGAGGACCGGGGTTTTGAAAAATTTGAAAATCGCATTTTTCTATAGGAATGTGGTCTATGGTCCCTGAGTTAGAGCCAAACTAAGTTACGATGTTGGTGAGTCAGACCCCTTACGCCTAGAGGCGTATTCCGGTTCGGTACGGTAAGGCCAAATGTTGAAATTTTCAAAATTTCAGAAAAACGTTAAAATGCACAATTTATTTCATTTTCAACTGTATTTAGGTTTTATCTGGTCATTCTATATCAATATTACTTGAAAAATATTACAAAGGGCGTATCAACCGGCGATATCTGAGTTTATTTATTCTTTACATTTCAAAACTACACAAATACTTTATATAACACACGAAAAAATAAAGGTCAAAACCCACGGACCAGAGCATATACACTTCATGTGTTTGGGTCACTGAATCTGAATCCGGTGTCGGTTTGACCCCATGACCTCAGAGCCAAGGTCATTTTAAGGTCAAATCTACAAAATATGGTAACCTTCTTGTAAACATATGTGTATATGATTTTTGGTTTGCTGAATCTGAAACCGTAGATAGTTTGACCCCACAAGGGCAGGGTCAAAGTCATTCTCAAGGTCAAATCTATAAAACTTACTGCAATTAATTTAGAACCTTTACCACTTGTATACATTTTTTACGGTCTATGAATCCAAATCCAATATTTTTTATCTATATCAAGCATAGATAAAGATAGTATCAAGTTTTTCATCACGTTGACCTTGCTATGTCCTTGTTATCGATTTGTTACAAATAAAAAAGTAAAAATTGTAACTAGTGACTTCTGAAACTCCTACACATAATTTTCAAGTAAGATTGACATCGAAACTAGAAATGTCTTAGAAACTTAGCCATATTGCATCCCCCATTTTGAATTTAATTTTTTTGGTTGTAGAATCATGTTTGGAGACTTCGTTAACCCTCACACCTGAATTGAGTTATTTAAATGAAAAAAATTGAGTACTTATGAAAAAATATGTTTACGCCTCTAGGCGTTTTCCGGCCCTCTAAAGGTTAATACAAAAATTCCTTTATTCGTTTTAATTTCAAGCTTATAGTTTCTACAACATTTGGCGTATATTTATTTCCGCATTTTCAAAATAAAGCGATGTCAAGATTTCAGATGTCGAAATCTTTATGTTTAGAACGAGAGAAAAATGTTTCTTTTTCTACGTGGTTTCACCAAATGATGTAGCAATACGAAAGTTGCGTGAGATAGAAAAGCAGCTTTCCAGCTCATGGGAGATGACGTATGGAGGTAAAAATATATAGGAGTAATTATGTGTCCGTGAGAGGGAGCTAGAGTCATGTGAATACTTTTATTACAGCTAACGCGCTCAGCCGATTTTTGTTGTAAAAAGTTAGATATCAAATTTAATTATTTACGTAATTTTATTTAACCTCAGATTATTCATCTCGGTATTTTTCATTATACAACAACGCAAGATACTAATGGAATAGATACTAATCCCATAAATAATGCTCAGGATATTTAGATGCAGGCTACGGTATCTCTTTTTTTATCTTAAATTATAATATTATATATTTAATCTATTCAGAATTTACAGATATGTTGGTAAATACAACTTTTAATGTCAATATTTTTACCTTCATCATTGTTGTTCGTGGTTTCACATTGTGGATTTTAGCTGTTGGAGGATGTACATCTACAGTAGTAACAACGGTAAGAAATTTGAAAATATATTTTTTTTATAGATGTATTATATTATATATGTTTTTAAAAATCCCATCTGGGATGGGTCACCGATTTTGCTGCAAATTTAATGAATTATTTTACTATCAAAAATAGGATTTTAGCCAAAATTTCAGCTCTCTAGCAGGAGATATTAAATTCTAAAGTCGCAAAAAGTGCTAATTTTCGTCCTTTTTTACCGTTATTCAAAATTCTACCAATAATCAAGAACTTAATATTTTTTAATGCCGCACACTGAGAAAAAACTGCATAGCAATATTTACTAAAAAATTTAGTAAAGTACAATATAAGTAATACAACCTGATTATTTTATTGATTTCACTATACTATAGCTGAATTACTTATAAACGTATACTTAAATCAACCAACTTTTTTTGAACAATGGGTCCAGTTAATTTATCGATATTCGACTGTATTTTTTACTATAATTCGCTTAGTTAAATTTACTATTTAGAAATACTTAATACAACCCTAATTTCTTAAAAATATTTACAATTAAATTTTTATTACTTTTACAATATATTATTGCAGTATCATTATTACACAATGCAATATTGTTAAATATACTATGTTTTTAAAGTATGTTTAAATAAAATTTTTTATTGATACTAATTAATATGTGGTACAATGAACTATATATTAAAAGAGAATTGACGGATTCAATGGTAAATATAGGTACTATTTCTATAAATATTATTACCCATGTATACAATAACTGAATTCCTTTATACGTATTTCGAAATAAGTTCGTCAGTGTAGTGTTTGTCGTCGAAGGACATGGACGTACAGCAAAGTGTAGAGGACTTACTTACTGAGTGGGAATTATCCCAATAAAAAATCAAATGTATTTAAGCGATTTCTGGTATAACAATAATGTTTTCAATGATAAAATTTATTATCAAATATGTGAGGAATCTAATAGAATATTTAATATGTAATTTAATATGTAAAGAGTATTGTATGTATATGTGTAAAAATAAAACTATGTACATTTTATAAACTTATATGTATAACTTGTTTTATAAAAAAAAATAACAAAATTTTAACTATCTTTTCATTTCGCACAACCGTATCTTAAAGTCTAACTTATTATAAATTATAGTAAAACTAAAAATTATGATGCATTTGTAATATTATTTTTCTATTAATTTCTATTATAATTTATAGTAGTGTTTAATAATTATATAATATAGTAATTTTTAATAAATAAATATTTTTAAATATATAGTTAAATTACAATTTCTTTTTTGTAAATGGTACTTACAATTTTCAGAAATAGTTTTACCATAAAATATTGCAGTATAGTTATTGCACTATATTTTCTGGTAATTTTATAGTAAAATTAACCTTTTTTTTCTCTCAGTGCATGTCGCAATCGCTTTCTATTACTGAGATCTTTAAAACAAGCTACATAAAATTAGATAACCTTTAAATTAAGTATTTCCACAAAGCCAAACGTAACGTCTTGTTTTTTAAAATTTTACACATTTTCAAACTCTTGCAAAATTCCGAATTTTTAATATTTTTACCAATCTAACGCGATTCAATCTGTATTAAAAAGAAGTCTTCTTTTGGCGATTTTAGTTCGATCAAAATAGTTTATTAAGTCCAAAGTTATGCTTGTTTAAAGTTGTTCTACCCTGCTAGAAATTGTCACTACCTTTTGATGAAAATCTGCCGAAATTAAAAGCGATAAGTGCGAATGGTAGTGCATTGCTGAGGTTTTCTGCCTCTCGCTTCCGGAATCATGTGTTCGCCACCGATACCTTTGAAGATTTTATGAAAAATGTAACGTTTTGAAATTAGAAGAACTTTTGCAAAAATAGATTCCAGTAACTAAAATATTTTTGTCTATTTTCTGAAAAAAATTTCCATAAAATTTAGTGCATTTTAAAATTTTGATCGGACCACTTGACGTGGAATGCTTCATATATATTTGAATAATTTCAATCATAGGCCAACCTTCGCTTTTTATATGTTTTCAATTTAGAATAATAGCATAGTTACATATAATACTTACCTTGTACTTTTTGTAATTTTTTGGAGTTAAAAATATTTAAATATGTAATTATATCATTTATTTGTAAAAAGCCATACAGACCTATGAGAGTTATTTAAGATATTGTACTATATGATACTCGCACTTGTTGACGAAACTTAATAATTTCAACAGAGAAAAAGGCTGATTTACTCATTCTCATACCACCTCTGCCTCTCCTCCAACCCTCTTCAAAATAAGGTAAAAGTGTTTCAAATCTTACTCCCCCATACCTCTTTATACCCTCCTCAGTGTGTTTATCAAGAGGGATGGGGTCGGAGGAGAGACGGAGGAGATATGAGAATGATTAAATAATCCTCATTTTCTTTACTACTATATAATATAGGGAGATATATACGGGTAACTTAGTACTTTTTTAAAAAAACCATGCGCGGCTTAGTCAACAATTTCGCTGTAAATTTAGTACGTTATTATACTATAAAAACTTAGTTTTCAGATATCCATTTTCAAAAAGGGATACACAAATTTTATTTAGAATAAGAGAATTCCAAATATTGGGAATGCCAGATAACTAAACAAAATTGAACTCATACATTACGAAAAATGCAATGTTTCATTACTAAATTGGTAATGTGCGTAATACACATCTAATTTTAGCATGACTCAAGTCTACGAGTCGTTGAACTTACGCAGTATCCCTTTTGTATCGATTCAGTTCGGCATTGAGACCGTAGGAATCCCAATTTCGAAATCACGCTGCATTGTGTTTAACCTCTATGAACCGAATATATACAGATAGGAACAGGTGAGTTCAAAATTTTTTAGATTCGCAGTGCTACCAATGTAGTATGCAATGCTAACCAAAGTAGAAATGGCGCAATCCAAAAACTTCTTGAACTCATAGGTTATCATATTAACAAATTTAATGTCCAATATAGCATTCAATTAATTTGTATGTATGGATTTCAGTTGAGCGTCCCTTGTTCTAAATTTTCTTTGCGTGCCTATTTGTTATCATTTTGTATTTTTTTTAAAGTAACGCCAAAATTAAGAATTGAGAAATTAGTATTTTAATCCTACTGACGGAATTTTCTTTGCGTAATTACATGCATTTAATATAGGAATATCCGATTGAATTATATTAATAACGAAAATTTTAACGAAAAAGTAAGATCTTGTTTTTTCAAATTTGCATATTTTCGACCGCAGCTGAAAGAAGGAGCTATCTCGACTAACGTTTTAAAAAAGGAACTACCTTGGCCAGAGCCGAAAAAAGGTATTATTTCGTACAAAAATGTTTCGACCAAAACCTTAGGTTGGTTCTATACTGACCGTGCTTTCAAATTAAAATTAAAATTTTGTCTGATATTTTTACACGTACCTTAACCATTTTTTGTCGTTTGAAATACTGTTCATTATTTCAAACACTAGTATTTCAAATAATAGGAGAATACAATTTAATTTGTAAAAATTGCAAATTAGCACCTTTTTAAAAAGTTAGTCAAAATACACCCCTTTTTCAGCCCTGGCCAAGTTAACGTTTTTTTTAAAAGTCAGTCGAGATAGCCCCTTCTTTCGACTAGGGTCAAGTTACATTCTTTTCAAATTACGAATTTTATATATTTCTTAAAAATCTTGATGCAAATAAATTTATATTGAAATAAACTTTCCTTTCGTACTAGGTTTGCTGAAGAAGCTCAATTTACCGTTTTGGTCTCTATACTTTTTTTGTAATAAAACTGCACGTTGGACCAGTAGTGAGCATCAGCGTTAAGCCAAAGTTTTGAGCAGTATAAATTGATTATAATTTTTATGTCTTAAATTTTATATTAGATGAATTACTGTTCATGCAAAAGCTCAAATTGCAATTTCCATTCGCAGTAATAAATGCCTAATTTATTCCCTTAATGCATATATAAATATTAATTTGCCAGATCAAAAATGTATGTAACTTATTATAAAGATCGATCGTCATCACTATTGCCTAAAAATATCAGCTATTTTCGTTGCAACTAGTTTAAATTTAGTTTTATTGTATGTAAGAAGAGAATAAGTTTTACTACAAAAATTAACTAGTATATACTATACCCTAGTAGAAATGCAAAATATTTAATTACTATTAAATACCGTAGGTTTTCGTTTACGCTACTAAGTAGGTATTTTTCGTAGCCAGTTTAAAGTATTAAATGAAACGCTTTTTAATACTGTAATCGCCCATTTTTTAGATTCACACGTTAAAACACATTTTTCCCCACTTTCCAACTATCAATATTAGTTAAGATTTGATTCTATTTTCACAAGCTTTTTAATAGATTAATATGTACGCAAGAAATCTAACCATTAAATTTGAAAGTTCTATTTTGAATTCAGATGTATTGTTAACGAGGTAAAACCAACATCTACCTTACTAATATCTATTTGAGTATTTTGGATTGATTTAATTAAATTAAAATACCACGTTGATGTCTTTAATCTAACTAATAACCATTTTTTACCTATTAAAACTCTTACCTATGAAAAGGTGACGGGTATAAGAAGGGTCAAATTGAGTAATACATAACAGAAAATGGAAATACTTGTCAATTTATACTGCTCATAACGCTATTTATACTTGTTCTAATATCGATACACAATGCCGCCCAACGTGATCCAGTTGTACATAGTTTTAGTTACGTTCCATTTAAAATTCATGCAAAAAGCTATAGAGACCAAAACTGCAAGAGTTCAAACATTGTTAAAAACGCGTTTATATTGTATTTTAGGTTAAAAAACAAGGCCTTACGTTTGTCTTTATTAAAAATTTTGTTATTTAAAATCATTGAATGCAATGTCTATATTAAATGCATCTAGTAATGCGAAGAAATTTCCGTCAGTTAATATAAAAAATATTCATTTCCCGAAGTAGTCCTTTTAAGACTTAAAAAGAGTATTTCGATCCCTAATTAAGATAAAGTGCTGAAATTTTGGCTTAGAACTTTGTTTTTATATAGTACAACATACTAACAAGGAGAGTGTCACATATTCTACTACTATCAAAAAATTAATAAAGCCGGTGTTTTAGACTGTAACGCTCTTTTTTACGATATATATGAAAGAAAAAAATTTACTGATTTTTTTTTAGGCCAAATCGATTTTTATTTTTCTATTTTCCATTACTTCAGACCAAATCAAGATATTTAAGCTTTTTTTGAAATCCAATCTACTTAATCGCAACATTCTTTTGAACTTGGGTTTGAGTATTTGTTTCTCTCCATTTTTTGAGTTATAAGCAATTAAAGTCAAGGATCTTTTTGGCCAAATTCTTCGTTATTTGCTTATAAATTCCATAAAGAAGGGTGTCAGTGTCTAAAACTCCGGCTTTGCTGATATTTTTATAGTAATAAAAATATCCTAGATTTTGATAAATCAATGACCTAGCGCCGCGCACGATTTTATTAAAAATTATTGCAATGGTCCATATATACGTATACTAATGTAAATATAAAACGTCGAATTTGAATTTTAGTTTTCTGTAAGCTCTTTAAATTGAATAAAAGTAAATGCTTCTTATAATAAATTATGTTATTTATAGCATAATACTTCTTTTACAGTACTTTTTTATTTCCTTTCTTTGATTTATAATTCTTGTCGAAGTGTCTATTGAAAAGAGATTACTATACGTGTATGTTGGTGCAACACGTATTTGAAATATTTCAAAATGATTTTGATTAAACTTCCGAAAAAGTTTAAAATTGATTTTCAAATAAATTTTTTTAATCAAGGAAAGCTTTGATAATGATTGTTATTCAAGGATCATATAATAAATATCGTACATCTAAAATTAATATTTTCATTATCTTTGATATTTTATAAAAAAAATATAGTTACATTACTAAAATATGGGTATGAAAAAATAGACAAATAATCAAACGTTCGAGAAACGTTATTGAGGTTGATATAATATACAATGAATATAACATTCAATTAATTTTAATTCAGTATTTAATAAGTATGACACTCTAAAGTTTAAATAGTCTATTATATACAAGATCGGTGACTTTATTATTAATGTAAAAATAAAATAATAAATTTGAAATAATGTTTCTCAAACTATGTGAAATTTTATAATTTTACGTTCAGATTTGCAAAAAAAAAAGCATTTTAATCCCCTTTTACTAGAATGTTTTTTGGTTTTCTTGCTGTATGAAAGCAGCTTTTAAAAATTTAAAAATATAGCTTGTAAATTAATCACTGAAAAAAAACAAGTTTTATGAGCTAAGTGATACTTGTTAAATATCACATAAAAAGTAAATCTGCATGTTCTGTGACTCTTACAGAATTAAAAAGAATTTGCTTAATTTTAAAAAGTTTTTGTTACACCTCCTCATTTCTAACAATAAATAATTCGATTTAATTACAGATAAATCACATTAATAGAGGTAGTTAAGAATAATTTCGCATGGATCAAAAATCTACGTTTTTAAATAATAAATGTGATAAGGAAAGTCGATTTTATTGATTAATAAATGGTCGAAAAACAATGAAAAAAACAACGTTTTACCAGAAAACTTGAAATATTTGTTTATCTATTTCTATTTAACATAGCTAGTTCGCGCTTAATAAATGGAAATCATCGATCTACCAGGAATGTTGTTTGATTAAATTAAAAAAATAAAATTGGTAACGAATATAGTCGAATATTATGATCACTCGACTAAATATTAAAAATAAACGAACAAGGTAGACTTGCGAAGTAAAAAAAAGGTATATATATAGAAGATCCCGTGCACGTATGGGATAGGAAATGAATTTGTTTGAAAAAGTTGAAAACGCAAAGGAGGATCAAAGTTGGAAGGGAGCGCGCGTCTAGCATTTGGAGGTCCGAACTATCTCTCTATTCGAGGATCTTCAATCAAGGGACGTGAGGGAAATAAATTCAGTGCACGCAGCGTCGCGTGTCCCATAAAGGATGATAGAGACGCGACGATATAACAGAGGCGAATCTAGGGACAAGCGCACACGTGCGCCCAACAAAGAGAGATAGGCCTCGATACGTAGCCAACCCGAAATTCTCGTACGCGGAACAAGCCCCGGAATCAAGACTTGGACCGCACGTATATATATATATATATATATATATAGATGTATATAAGCCAGCGCATCCGCAATTAGGTGGGTCAAGTCCTTTCGCTCGGTTATTAATATCTGGGCATAAGGAGATAGCCCTGTCACGATCAACATTCATTACCTTTGTTCCGGCGTTACGAATGGTATCTCGAGATTAGGTGTCGTTCAGGTTACTTCTAACGATATATCGATTAGTATAACGATCGAGCTTCTTAAATGTCATCTTAAGGATATCTATATATTATAGGTCTATATATATATATACGTCTCGCGGTCTTTTGATGCTCCACGAGAAAAATTACGGAAATCTCTGGTAAGGTATAGGTATATGGTTTCTATCTCTTCTTCCTCTTCTTTTTTTTTCTTTTATACGCCTTTTTCCTCGAGCTCGTCAAACGAGCTTGCGCTTTTTAAACGCCCGCGCTTCGAGAAAATTCCACGGCACTGACGTTCGTAATTAAGACGTTGTTAAAACCGAGGTGAAATATTGCGCGCTGATTTTTCTCATCGGTTGTCACTCGCGTTAAGAATTATTATCCTTTTTTTATACAACTCGGAGGAAAAATTTTATTCTACCGAATTTTTTTGTCACCCGTGTCTCTCGCTATACGATCCGCGTAATACTTCATTTCTAATATTTTCTTTTTACACGTGTGGAAAATCAAACGTTCAACGAAATTTCTTTTAGGAGGGATGATAAAATTAATAATCGTTGATCTATTAGCTGTACAATGTGAGAATTAGAAATCTTCTTTTTATTACAAAAAAAAAGGGAAACTCAATATTTGCGAGTGGAATGGATGCAAACGATCGCGAATTACAGTTTCCGGCGTAATATTGTTCTTATACGTATAATATATACACGACTGCGCATGCATAATATTTCGAAAAATCGAAATTTCCCCCGTTGGTGGATATAAGAAAACGTTGTTATTGTCTCGAGTAAAAAATGTAAAGTAAATAAAGTTCCTGTATCTATAATGACGCGCTCGACGAGACACTTATTGATGAGGCTGAAATATCTTTTTTGTTACGTGAACGCCACGGTTGAAAAAGCGATGATTCTAATCATAATTCATTTTTCAGCATTTTTCGTGGTCTCTCGCATCCGAGTGGAGTATAAGAAATATAGCGTTTTCCTTCATCGTTCCCCCGTCGACGCAATCAGTCCCTATCTCCTTCCCCGTTCATTCTCTATATCCTCGAGCGCTATCTTGGTATCGATATATACAGATATACATGTCCATATATAGAGAGAGGATAAAGGAGGAGAAGAGACTCCGAGAGGAGTGAGCGAGAGAATGAGAATGAGAAAGAGAAAGAGAAAGAGAGGACTAAGGTGCATGCTCGTGTAATCTTGCCTCGCACCGCTTTCCCCGATCGAATCCTCATGCACCTAGGGGGATTATCTCGCGCAGAACGAAGTCAGCCCTGGTGTGAAATTATTCGCTCCCTTTCCTTCCTTTCTTTTTCCGTTCTCTCTCTCTCTCTCTCTCTCTCTCTCTCCCTCTCCCTCTCCCTCTCACACACACACACACACACTCGTGCAAACTTCACGTTGCCGTCCTTATTTTTTTCTCTCCGTCTGCCTCTCCATCTCACTCCATCCTTTTGGCTTCTGTCCTTATACGATGATCTATATCTTTTTCTGTCGTTCCAGTCGGTATGCAAGTTACGAGGGTGATTCACGACAAAGTCATTTAAGTGAACTCACTTTAGCCCACTTTCTTCTCTGCATACAAAGAAGTAGAAAAGCAGGAGATAAAAACGGGTGAATATAACGAGAGATTAAAACTTAATTTACCGCGCCTCTCATCTCTCTCTCTCTCTCCCTTCTTTCTTTTTGATTCGTGTATTTTTAATTGCGAAACGATGTGTGGTGCGCATATCTCTCTTCCCGACCCTCGTTTCCTAATTTCTTATTCAACACTCACCTCCAATTACTTTGTTAAACACTTACGCTTTCTTCGCAACGTGTAAAATGGCAAACTCAAAATTATATTTTAATCAACAGTCGTATGTGCGCTTGCTCATCGTTGGATTTTCACTACGAGGAAAAGAACATCACTTGTATACGCTTGTGTAAATTTGTATGCTTACATATCAATGCCGCGCAAATTGACACGTATATATAGGATAATGAAACATCCAGAAACCAACCGACTCATTCAAATACAAAATCTAATTATCCTCAAATTAGTTTGCATCCTTCCTTTATTACGCATATATTTAATGTTTCGGCAGAGGAAATTTGTAATAAGCAAAAAAAAGAAAATAATAAATTGTTAATTATTCGTACTGTATATATATATATATAGTTAAATGCAAAAATGCGTCCAGTTGTGACGCAACATCTTTTCTGAATTCCACGGGAATCTCTGGCTGACTGACTTTATTAAGGCTTTAAGAAAGCCTGTTAAACGCCCTATTAAATTGCCTGTGAAGGGCCTTAATTTAATCATGAGGGTACCTAATCAGGACCTCGTGATTAACGTAGCTATAGTGGAATGTTTAAAGGTAACTGTTAAACTCCGATATATCCGTTAAATATATTAACTTTTAGCGTCATCTATTTGTCTTGTGTATAAACGAAAAATCATTCGATTCATTAAGTTACTTACATCAAACCGTAAATTCTATACTAAATTCTAGATAAAAATATATTAAATAATGGCTCTAAAAAATATATTGTTCATTTTATTTAATTTTTAAGTTTATCGTATTAATTTTTAATAAAATATAAGTATACACAACGTTTGTTACTATAAATCGTTTATCTACTTGATACTGATAAATAAATAGAAAATATTTTCTCAGTTTATAAATAAGCTACGGTGTATATATATATATATATATATATAACTACATCTCGTCTGATGTGTGCACTACTAGGTTTAAAGTTTCAATGAAGCGAAATGCTTCAAATTGGATTTGAGGATGACGCGAATCGCGCGTTGGTGCAATGAAATTATAGTTCAAGCTCCAAATACAAACAACGCTGACCATTAAAACTGTTTAACCGAAAGTATATATATATATATATATAAATCACTGGGTTGTAATCGATATACGCACTAACGAATTTAATTGTAAAAGTAAAGAAAATTTGTTACGAAAATTAATTACAGTATGTACGTGAAACGTACAGGATTATACCGGTAGGCGTCAAGTTTGTAAGTGTAAATACAAACCCATCGAGTTTTCTTTTTTGTCGCGCAGACACGCACACGCACACGTACAGGGATATCTACAAAAGAAACCTCGAAATATAATCAATTTTACTTAAATTTAATCTCGAATGTTTAGACTACGGTATAGGAGAGTTGGTTTTTCTTTTATTCCCCTCCTTCTATCCTCGAATGTTCGTGGCGTTTTAGCTCGGGGTAATTTCGTGGGAGAAGCTTTTGACACTGATGAAAGGATATTCTCGGTGCGGAAAATAAATCAAATTACCGCAAGGAGAATCATTGACCTCCTCCGCGACTCCCAAAGTCTCAACTCTTCTTCTCCTTTCTGCTACTTCAGTCGTCTTGCTCTGCTCCTCTTACACCGCCCCCCCCCCACCACCACCACCACCACCACCTTCACGACGAACTCCAGCTCCGGCTCCGGCTCCGGCTTCAGCTCCTCCGTTAGTCCAACTTTCTGAACGTACTTTTGAGCCGCCGCCGGCAGAATGAACCGCGTACGTGTCAACCACCTTTTTGCTGCGTCGCTATATTTCTTTTAGATTCTTCGGTTCGATTGAGAGCAACGAATCTCATTCAGCCATCTGAACCACTTAAAGTTATAAGAAAACTTATACGTTTTATTAGTGGCGCGCACTTCTTTAAACTGGGTAAACAAGGTTAACACTCGGATTTACTAGTTTTACTTATGTTTAATATCTCTGACATTTTTAACCCCGTATACTCATTTATACATAGATAGATATAGATGTATATATCTATTGTGTACACACGCGTAATTTTATATATATTTGCGTGGACGTTATCTTTGTAAACTAACCGTTTGATATTCAAATGTATTCAATTACTATTTTACGTATTCGTGAACGTGATAAAATGACAATATACTGTAAATATAGTTGATAAAATATAGCTTTTGTTGTTGAGTCCGCAGGTACACGTGGTATGATTATATTCGTGTATAATTTATAGTAATACTATCACACGCACGGGCCAATAAAGTTGTCAATAAACATTACTGCATTGCTTGTAAAGTATTATTGTCTATGAAAATGATCGCGGCGGTATCGCAATGTAAAAATTATGGTGACACTTAAAATTCCAATACATGTGGACGAGAAGAGAACGATATTTCTACCTTTTTTTATACATATATATTTATATAGTATAAATTTCAGATTACAATAGCATTTATAATTTTACATTGTCTAGTGCATCCTCAGTAAAAGAATATATATATAGTAATATAGGTAAATATAAATACCAAAAGGGTAGATGTACCATTGTTGGATAGTGCATCGTTTATGGACATATTTTTGAAATAATATTTTCTAGGTGTTAATTTATGTATTATAATAAATAAACCAATTATAGCAAATAATTAATAAAGTTGAATAAAATTAATTCGGAAACTAAACAATTACTATAAACAAAAATAATATTAAGATAAGTGTCCACAGACCGTCTAAATTATCCAAAACCGGTTCTTCTACCCTATACAGCTTAAGAATATACTTTTTAAACTAAATGATAAATGAAAGCCAATTTCAATAAATAGATCACTCAATAATCAGTATCGATTGATTGTTGCACGATAGAACCAATCGATTTATGTACGAATAAACTAGGAAAATAATAATTCAACGCAGGTATATATGCGCATCGAAATAATAATTACACTTCGTCCATCATTCCGTAAATTATAGTTGCTAACGGAATTAAAGCTGGAAAAAAAGAAGGGATATACGCAGACTTTTAAACGAGAGAGAGAGAGAGAGAGAGAGAGGAAAAAAAAGAAAAAAATAGCAGCAACATTTGCTTTATTAAAATTGTAAACATGAACAGTCAGTATACGTTTGTAATTGGTAGTTCACGGAAAGTTGCGTCTATTTCGTTTTCGCGAGCGCGTCAAACTCATATACACTATTTTTCTCTCGTGACGCGTCGCCGTCGCTGATATACACGCGGGCGAACGGCAATTCGTCCGCGCTTCTCTCGCTCCTTTGATTATATACGCATTGCCCAGAGATACGAACTTCGCGAGCGTGTATATTGTACTATATCTATATACGCACACACACACACACACACAGACGTATAACAATATTTTGATAAGCGGGTTGCGTTAACAATTTTATAACAAAGTACCAGGTAGTCTAAATTGATTGCGCTTGAAAATTTTCATAATTCGTCCGCATTTCGTAATTTATTAATTTACATTTATCCGTGCAATTATACGTTCATTAGATCAATACGGTTTCGTTCGAATGGACTTTAATTGGGTATAACGCTTTAGGGCAATCACGGTCATTTCCGCGCGGATTGTCATAATTCTTTTTGAAATCCAAAAGATTATAGTTGGTGACAGAAGTGCAATTTCATAAATTAAAGTAAAGTTTGGGGGGGGGGGGGGGGAAGCATGTAGTAGCATATAGTAGTAGTAGTGAAGCTGTAGAGATAAACGTATACGGTGTATATAAAAGAGAAAGTCGAAAAGTTTGGAAGCGTCCGCGAGGTTAAAATCGCATTTGATATGCATATACAGAGAGAGGATAGAATGGGTGCGTATATATACGCACTCATCAGATTGACTTGTAGCTCGTCGCGTGGGCGCGTACGGTAGACACAAATGTTTCTCCACGCAATGGTGTGTATATGTCTCTCTTATACTGTACATCGTTCGAGCTCTCGAATGAACGGTGCTGGAGCTCGGGAGTGAGAGAGGAAGAGAGACCCGGGTGGGAGAATAGCTTGTCCGTTTTCTATGTACACTCGCGCAGAAGGGGAGGGTATATGTACCTATACTGCACGGTATAGCGGAGTTCGAACGAGTGCCGGGGTTGTCCCTTGTTTACAGCGCGAACAAGTATGCGACTCGGGCCAGTTTACATATATACATATAATTTCCGAGCCTCTCTCTCTCTCTCTCTCTTTTACCGTAGCAAGTGCGCTCGATGTTCATAATCGCGCGGGTACATTGTAAACGAACTGCGTGCAGCGAGTGAGAGAGAAAGAGAGTGCACAACTCTATTGGGAAACTCGGCGATTGGGAGAAATTCGCACTGATTAATGCCGCGCGGCTCGACTTTCCTGCGGCACGATGAGAAACTGCCGTGTAATGCTTATTAACCAGCCAGAGAGGCAACGAAGGGAGAGAGGGAGAGAGGGAGAGAGGGAGAGAGGGAGAAAGGATGGAAATGAGGGCATAGGGATGAATTTTTAATTGACGCTCCCAGTTGCTCGTTGGATTTCGATTGTTTACTCGGGTGTAATTGATCATTGTTTGCTGTGCTTTAAGTGTACTCGCGAGTATTGAAACACTGTTGTCGCATAGAAATTTCAACTTTATAATGAATTATACGATATCGGATGTCTATATGCATATCTCTCTTGTACATCTCTGGATATATATATGTATACATGTATACAAATATATTTATATATTTATATATATACATCACTTACACATCTACATTTGTTCGATTATTTATACCACCCACGGATTGAGTTAATCTGTTTTCTTTTTTCTAGATGTTTGGTTGCGTTCGTGGTACATTGGGATCAAAATTACATGTCCTAATAAGTTATATGCACATATCTATCCAGCACATTATGCACTTAAAAATTTACATAAAACGGTGGAAAGTACGTTTGTGGTGGTTTTTCTTACCACTAGACGAGACAATCATTTTTTTACTCTCTGTAGAGATATCGTACATTTCTCTTACATATAAAAGTTCAAAGTAACGTCACACCACAATACTATTTTTAATTCAGAAGGACTGAGTGAAAAGATCAATCATCCAAACAACGGGTATTGGTTACCAACCTAGATTTTTACAGGATAATGACTAACAAGGAAAGCGTCAGGCCTGTGAGAATCGGATTTTCACCAAACTCTAGGATATTATTTCTACTATAAAAATATATGAAGAAACCCGGAATTACAGATGACAATGTCCTTTTTTACGATAGATATATAACCCAATTACGAAAAATTTCGCTGAAAAAATATTTGAATTTGATCGCGTTGTTATAGAAAGGATTCTCCGTTCGGAGCTTTCCCTCGCTATAATGATTTTTTTTTAAGGACCCGTGTGTCCTCGATCGACCTCCTTGGTGATGGGCAGGGAGCCACCAGATCAGCGTAGACGAGCTGTTAAAGAATTTTCGAATAGGCGCGGGAACCCCTGCGGATCCTTACGTTTTTTCCTCTTTTTCTTATAAAAGCAAAGATTTAAAATAACGAGTGGTAGGATAGTGGCTACAGGTATAAGGAGACTGATTGATGCAGATAAGAAATAAGAAGAGAGCGTGTAAATTTGAACTTGATTTAATTGATTATAATTAAACGTCTTTACTCTACCGAATGCGCCCGCGGACTGGTAACGTCGCATGTACAAAAATCGCGACGAACCCCTTCGAAACTCTGGTCCCACGGTAGGATCTAGACGCGAACTCAGCAATCGCCGAAAGAGGCTCGGATTCCTCGCTAGTCTATGCATTGTCAGCCCGGCGAGTTCCGTTCGTCAAGCAATGAAGCTGCACAGCTATATTTATCGTTTTATTCATTTTACACAAAAAATTAATATATATATTCGTTACACAAAATATAATTAATACAAACTACAAAGAAAAATAAGCAAGCGTATATTTACTGGTTTACTAGAACATTAAATTTAAACAATAATATTTACTACAAATATGATCATACATAACAGCGTAAAACGCGGAACAAATAAATATATGTAATTTTTATGTGATTATTCGATTGATTCGATGATTGACACAACGTTTCGGAGACTATTTGTCTCCTTGTTCAGGTGCTAAAAAATTTTTTATTAAAAATGTTTATTTATTACAATGACCACATATACAATAATGTAAGTATCTATATTCACAAATACCTTAAAAATATTATTTTTTTTTTTTTTATTATTATTTTAACGTCGCTCTTTTTATGCTCCCAAACCAGTGCTAATCAGCGACGGAGGTCATACGATGTCTTGGTGAAGAAAGCACTTGTTGAAAATACATTCGCCAGTGGTGCTTGTATCAATCGGCCGGGGCCGGGAATCGAACCTGGGACCTCCAGATTACGAGCCCGATGCCCTACCGACCGAGCCATCGCAGGCCTCATTTAAAAATATTATATTAGCATCAACTTGGATTTGTCATTTCAAATAAATATATGCTTCCAAACTCAAATCCAGAAGAAAACTGAGATCGAGTATTATGAAAGAGATAAAAATTTAGCGATATTTTTATAAATATATTCAATTAAAAAGTGTATCGATTTTTAGAGCAAGGTATCGCTATATTCTTATTTCTACAAAAAAAATCTACATTTTAAAAAAATTTACATGTTAAATTCCATTTAACTTTTCGATAATTTTTTGTAATTTTTTAAAATACCGTAACTTTTGACAGGCTTACAGACCAGTTACAAGATAAAGGGATAGCTTCAAGATTTTTTTTAGACTTTTGAATGAAAAACATCAATTCTGGTGTAGTTACATTTTTTTCAAGTTCAATATTGTCATGTAGCTTATGAGACATTAATAAAAGTTGATAGATTTTGAGGTAAATAGCTATAACGTCAGCTATTATTGAATAAATTGTGAAATAACTGACTTTTTAGTATGTGTCAGTAGCTTGATTGTTAGCCTGATTACGTTCGAGTTGGTCCAATAGTCGTCGAGCAAAAGTGTCCCATGCGATAAAATAGATATTCACAAAAATCAAAAATATTTTCCACACATATTTTTTTCTCTTTTTCAAATTGCGAATAAATTAAACAAATAAATATTAAACTAAATATTATAACTACTTAATTAATTTTCTTACCTATAGAAAATATCTACTAGACAATACAGCTGTGATTTTACACATATACATATGTGTTCCTTTTACATATATTATTCAATTTATATATTTAATATATTTGTCATATGAAAGAGAAAAAAATTTGCATGGAGATAACTTTTGATTATTGTGAATATGATTTCTTTGATATTAATTGACTTTTTTTTTTTTTTTTTTTTATGTTATTTAACGTCGCTCTATTTATGCTGCCAGGGCTAATCAGCGACGGAGGTGAACGGTGTGTCTGTAAACAAAGCACATGTAGTTGAAACAGTGGTGCTTGTGTCCATCGGAAGATATCATCGGTCACTGTAATTAGTCTAATAATTAGAGTTTCCTGTCCTCCCGATGGAACCACCGCGATCCTCTTTACATCTTCGCGTCCCTAACGTTCCCTATAGTTCAGATGCCCGTGCCTCTCATGCACTGACAAGTGCACGAAACGTACGCGCACCTGAACTGGCGTCACATTATAGTGACACGCCGAGCCACTGAGTCGCGGTGTTCGAAAAATGCACATGAAAAAATTTTCAGAGGTACACGTCTGGGATCGAACCCACGACCCTCGGTGTGAGAGTCGGGAGCTCTACCCATGAGCTTTGTTATTATTATATAATAAATTTGTATTAATAGATTGTTTGTAAAAACTTATAGCGTAACTATTAGAAAAATAACAAATTATACTTAAAATAATAAATTCAAATTGATGTTACTGGAATATATTTAAAGTAGTTGTAAAAATAGGAACATTATTAATTTTTAATATATTTCAGCATTTGAAAAAAGAGACAAATTGTCTCCGATACGTTGTGCGATTAATTATTGATTCAATCGAAATCAATTATTAAATCAATCGAAAAATTCTTTCAAAATTATAATATCACGAGTGTAAAACTGGAAAACCAATTTTTTTTTTCATTCAGTGGGTCAATCCTTATAAGCCATTGAATTCGAAAATCGACCAAGACGATGAAGTGTAAATTTGAGATATTTCTATGCTATTGAAGGTGAATATTCAAATGATGAAGAAACTATCTCAAAAAGTTTAGTAAAACTAAGATTTATTTGTAAAAAATACATTATTCTGAAAAACTAAATATTTACTTTTTATTAAATATTTAATATCCAGAGGCTTACGATAGCTCGGTCGGTAGGGCGTCGGGCTCGTAATCTGGAGGTCTCAGGTTCGATTCCCGGCCCCGGCCGATTGATACAAGTGCTTTCTTCACCAAGGCATCGTATGACCTCCGTCGCTGATTAGCACCGGTTTCGGAGCATAAAAAGAGCGACGTTAAAATAATAAAAAATAATAATAATGAATATTTACTTGGAATTGTGATATACTGGAGTAAATGAAAAGTATATAAAAGTGGTATTAAACGTTAGAATGCACTGGAATTGTACGTAAGGGATGTTAAACACAGATTTTAAGAAAGCTTTATCAAAGTTCTGCAAAACCTATGCAGGATTTAAAAATTAGAGGCTTATGAAGAAACCGATTAGAATTTTGTAAAACTGTTAAAAAAATCATCATGGTATTTTAAATACCTTTGTGAATAGTACATTACGGTACAAGTGACGAAAGTTGAAGTTCCGCCACGGTGTGAAGTTGGCGCCCGAGGCGAAGCCGAGGGTGACATATCACGCAGTCGCGGGCCTTCAACATTCGTCCCGTGTACCGTATACTATTTTTCTTGATGTCCGGTCGAAAGAACGTTTTTAGTTTGGACCAATAATGATAAGTACATAAAAATTGCGCTAAGCTTCTCGCACATTATCCCGACCTTTAAAATATCCTAATCTCGATTTGAACGGTGATCTCGAGTGGTTGGTTTCGATGCTCGCCACGACATTTGCGGCACGAGCGAAGCGAGTGAGAAAATATCATGAGCATTATTTTAAATGTCAAAGTAAAATATAAAAAAGAACAAGTATAAGACTTTCAAAGTGACTTGTTATGCTGTGTGTAGTTTTAATAAAAATCATGATCATGATTTTTTCAGTTGCGTTATTTCAGTAAAATTCATTTATTATATCGAGAAAAGTTTTTTTTATTTTTAAATGATAATATAAATCACATTGAAAGTTTATAGAAATGAAGATTCTATCATTGGTACATATCGCTCTTGCATTTTTAATTACAAATTAAACGAATATTCAGATATAAATGATAAGAACTAATAAATCTCAATAATAAATCTCAGTCGGTAATTTGCTCGCATGGTAAATTTTCAATTTTATGTACAGTATAGACGATTTTTATAAATTGTCATTAGTGTTTTTTAAGTACGTAAACTTACATTTATAAATATTTAATACTTATCTTCAGATTCATGAGATTAGGATAGGTTAAGTTTATTCAATAATATTTTATTTATTTCGGAAATTGAGGCTTATTACATTCGAATGAGATGTCAAGTGTATTAAATGTGTGTGCAGTTGCTTAGTTACCAGCTAATAGCACGCGTAGAGAAAGAAATACAAGTGGCTAAATGTCATTCTTTCGCCATCGAAAACAGTGGCGAAACTACATACTTTCGACCAGGGCATCAAGAAAATTATATCTTCTGAAAATCAATGCACGTTACCCTCTGCTGTTATATAATTTAATATGTTCTTCGATAAAATAGAGCAGATCATTTTTCAATTGACTGCTAAAATTGATAAAGATCGCAATGATGAAAAATTGTTATCAGCCATCCAAAAGGGTTGAGATAAAATACTGAAATATTACAAGATGTGTAATTGGGTTTATTGCTTATCATTTATTCTCGATACAAGACTTACAATCTCAGGGTGTGATTTAATAACTTGGGGAAAAAGCAATGAAAGATGAGTCGCTAAAAAAATTTGAATATATATTTCACAGAGATCATTTGGTTAACACACATACTAATTCTGAAAAACCTAAAAAGGTGCAAAAATCAGTTGAAGACTCTTTCAACATTGACTCTTATTTTGAAAATGCTGAAGACAGTTTACACCCCGTTGAAAGTAAATAAATACTTAGGCTCATCGAAAGAACCGAAAGATACAAACGTCTTAGATTGGTGAAGGGCTAACAGCCACATATATCCAAAATTATCCAAGTTTGCTCGGGAATTTATTGGATTCGCAGGTATCTTCAGTTTCCGTCGAAATATTTGTTTGAGAGTAATGTTATGACAAAGAAAAGAGCAAGCCTAAAATTATATTTAAAGCTCTCGCACTAATTCATTCGTGGATGAAATCGAAATTGTAAGAATCGAAATATGTGACATTAATTTATAGTAAAAGAAATGTACTTATTCTTGAAAATATTGTTTAACATTAAGATATTAGTTTTATTTATTCAATTTATATTACACTTTTACAATTTAGCATAATGTATTTTATACTTAATATTCATAACACTAACTGTTTTTATTCTTTTGTATAAACGTTATACATGTAGAAAACGTCAAAATATGCCAGTTGCCACTGACTGGCTTATTTATTTATAGCTACTTCGAGATAATCGAGATCGATAATCGAGATCAATAATATCGAAAATCTCGTATTAATATTGTCGATTTTGTCTCGTATAATTATAAATAATTATAATATATATATCGTATCAATATCGTACCAAAGAAGCAAACTCTAACGCGAGCCACCAATTAGGTTTTTTTTTCATCTCTTGCGATTACAAGAGGTTTTTCTTGTTTTTTCACTCTCCTCATAAATACTTCGAAAATGTTCACACAGGTACTGCATAACGTGGGTGATAGGACCATACACATGTGCACATGCTAATGGATCTAGAAGGACTTATGCGATCAGGAAGCATCTTACGGTTAGAGAGCATATGACAGGGGGCCCTCTGCACCCCATCCCTTCTTACTAAAGAGTCAGTTCCACACGGAAAATCGAAGGTCAAACGCGTATAATGTTTAAAGAAGCCGTGCTCTGGGGCATTCCATCAATCGGAGAGAGCAATGAGCTTTCTTTAATCTGAAATTAGATTATACACTCTAAATCTATTACTCTATAAATATCTTACAATCTTTTCGTAAAATGTCAAGTTGTTAATTTTTTTCTTTTTTAAGTTTTAAATGTAGTTCGGAAAAACTGATTAATTTAAATAATTCACTAAAAATTACCTAAATATGTTTAGGATAAAAAGATGATTTGCGCGAGATTGTACAATTTTTCTTAAGAATTTTGTACATACTGAATAGTAATATTTCTTAAAACAGGAGGATTCGAGTACATTTATAAACTTATTATTTCAGTGTATGCAATAATAAAAGTGATCGTATTTAATACGAGTAAATGGAACGTATAAATATTAAAATTTCTATACTTTTCACAGCAAATAATTTTCTTAGAGTTGATTTAGTCAAATCGTTCAAAATATTTGTGAAACTGATAAACTCACGTCGAATAAAGTGTTGCATAGGAGTATCTGAACAATCGAATACAACGAATATTGAAATCACAGATACATTAATTATAATTATGTATTAAATCGCCAAAACTGATGCAAAGATTAAACGAATCCAACGTTTCGGAACGAAATAAAAAAGGAAAAAAGAAAAAGAAAAAATAGTGTCCATATATGTATCCGGAGGGTAATGATAATCCTTCCAAGTTCGAGGGATTAATTCGATAAGTCGCGCGTGGCGCAAGCAATACCGTTTGCCAGCCACGCGCGCGGTTTTTTATTCCGTACGTATGTTCGTGGTTTATACGTGGAAGGAAACGTGGAAGCCGTAAAGAGGGAAGATTGTAGCCCGCAGCCGGGCGTCTTTGGCGTTCGCTACGCGACGACGACTACGACTCGGAGACAAGGAAAAGTGCAATTATATCGTTACTCTTCTTTTATGCGATTCCCGCCAATGGCGCGCCGCAGGGCCATTTATTGATCTCTCTTCTCTCGAGTTCTCTAGGAACTTGCCGATTAGTCATCCTCAGCAGTCAAGTCTCCTTATTCTATTTCCCCCACCCCCCCTTTCCCACCCCCCCCGAACTACCGCGTATATACGTAGAGACTCGAGAGATGCGTCACGCTCGTATACGATCTTTTCTTTCCTTTTCCTCGATTTCGCCCTTCGCACTTTACTCTTACTCTGTACTTAGATGCCTCTCCCTTATCCGTATCTAACAAACTCACATTTGCGGGACGGTCCGTTTATACAATCTTCATTCTCTATAGATATACCGTTACTTTTAAACGTTTCGGACACTTCTCTTCATTTATATACATGTATATATATATTTCGGATATTGGTCTATTTATTTTTAAAGATATCGTCGATAATTTCGCGGATACTGTATTTTGAATTAGGTAGTACTCGTTTAATCGGTCGAATGTGTTATAGTAAATTGAATATTGTTTAACAGGAAGGAAAAAAATCTGACTTTAAAATGTCGCACCGTAAACGTGCCAAGTATTATTCCAGTAGTTATTTCCTTTGTTGAAAAACGGACTAGCTGGACAACGTTGGACGACCGAGGCGAGTGCGTTGCCCTCCTGTAAATCGGCAATTTCGCGGTTTCAATACACTCAGCGTTACTCGCTACATTATAAATCTGTCCTGGCAATGAATTCGAATTGCGGGAGAGTCTGGGCACTTTGATTGGGTAATCGCATATTTCGAAGTGACGATCGAAAGGGAAACCTACCATTCCTCTCCCTCCCGCCCTCTCTCCCTCTTTCTCTGGCCCTCGTGCTATCAAATTTATAAAATGATTTTACGCTCTCACACAAGGATGACCAATTACCAATATATTCGGAAGTCACGCATAAAGCACAGTGGTACCGTAAGAACAAAAGGATGAGAATTTATAATTAAAATCGACATTTTCCACGAGTGTTGTAACGAACGGGATATAATGACGTTGTATCTCTCTCATTTTTCCTCCCTCTCTCTCTCTCTCTCTTTCCCTTTTTTTCGGCTCTCATACTCGGTATATATCACGGCAATTAATTAAATCTCGTACGAACAAAAGTTGAAACTTTCAAAGATAACGAATGAAAAACGTTTGTTTTCCCATTTTCACGGCGCCCCGACAAATAAAGAGATACCGAGAAAAAAATAGAAGGGCGCGCGTGTCCGTGTTTGTATAAATTAAGAAATGTATTATTTGTTTTTTGTCACGGGAATGACGAGATAATACGCATTGCACGTATTATGTCACTAAGATTAGTAGAATTGACTTTTACGTAAGATATTGGAGGGGAAGAAAAGCACGTTGAGAGGGATCAGAAAAGAACAAAGTAGATGCTCTCGTGTATATCGGCTGCTTATGTCTATTTTCGTCAACGACCAATCACTTAGTCTCTTCACTGAGGGATGGAAAGATCGAAGCGACTGAATGCCGTTAGTGGTTCGACGCGAAACGTTGGGGATTTCTTAAGTTTATCTTTTATCTTATACCGCAAGTACAAAGGTGATCTTTTCGAATACTGAACGTTCAGCAATTTTTCTTCCTTTTCCTCCCCCGTGAACACGTCAAACTCGGATATATTAGAACTATGACGCTTATAATAAATATCGTACTGTTTTTCCCTTGGTATTTTACGAGCAGAAGATTGAATAATTATTATTATTATTATTTATGAATAACTAAACGAATTAAATGTTCCTTCCTAAATCGCTAAGTGACTTGAATGGAAAAAAATTATTTGATTTTGATTAACACTGATTTTTGTTCACTTTCACAATCAAATATAGTAATTTTTGAATTGTTCATAAATATATTCAATCACTAAGAGTCTGTTTGAACTCCTAAAATTTAAAAAAAGAAAAAAAATGTATCGCAACGAAAATACTGTCATTTAATGTAAAACCATCGCATAATACATATATTCATTATATTTTCATTAAACAATAAAATAATAAAAATATATTTTTAAAATTTTAAATAATGTTAGGTATTGAATTTAAGGTACAAATTGCGCGTGTACAGTGTAAATAAAAAAAAGGAAAGATTACATTGTAAACGAGGTATTGGTTAGCGTTGCGCATTCTTGTTTAAATAATGACCCGTTGACAAAACGCAAACTATCTGCACAACGCGAAATTACCATTCAAGCGTAAAGGAATTATCAGTGGAGTTTCGAATTGTAATGGAGTTCAAACACATAAATATAAATATTAAGTCTTCAGAATACAATACCCCGTACTATTACGTATTATGTAGATGTGTAGATGTAGACGTGGCACACATATACGTATATGTATATCTATGTGTGTGTGTGTATAATTGTATAGTATAGGTGTGTATATTATATAGAGGTGTGTATGTAGAGGAAGGACTTAGGCGGTAAATAGTTAACGGTGAAATCGAAAATTGGAAAATCTATCTATCGCGTAGTAGGACACGTTTAACCTGAATAAACAAGGTGCAGGACATTACATTACGTAGTTATAAACGAGACAAGTGAAATTTGTTTATTATTCAGTTGGCTCGAGCGTGCAGCGCACGTGATATTATCCATAGACACAGAAACGTTCATAACAGATTTAGAGAAGCGAAAGAGAGTGGGTGCACCGAGAGTTGTCCCGTTCGTTCCCGTTCGTTCCCGTTCGTTCCCCCGGAGCAAGTAAAGCTAACGCGATTTGAAGGACAATATGAATGGAGTTTTAAAATAAAAGACAAAGGGATAAAGTAAAAAGTGGAGGAGGTGCGGGGCATAAAGGATAGGGATATAGAACGTGCCAAGAAAAGTATCGCGAAATCCGGGGGTTTTATGTATTCATGGTGGAACCTCGCGAAAGAGCTCGGTGCTTTAATCGATCCCAGGGGAGCATTTAATACGACGACATCTTCCCTGGGCAGATAAATCGCGCCCGCTTACGCTGGGCTCTCACTAAATTTCCGTGTGAATTGGCCTTTAAACACCGAACCCCTCGCTACGAGTTAGGTAATCCATTCAACTTTTAACGCTCCTCGACGTCTCCCTTCCCATACCTCCCTCTCTTACTCTCTTGCTCGAGCGCCTCGCCTCGCCTCGCCTCGACTCGCTTCACTTCATTTTTACTCTTTGGCTCGAAGAGTCTTGCTAAGGGACGAGCGCCACAATTCATGCACTCGCCGGTGTTTGCCCCCTTGCCTCTCTCTCTCTCTCTCTCTCTCTCTGCCTTCGGGATACGTTATACACTTGCCCTCTTTCACCTCGACCGCCTACGACACTTTCTCGCCGAGCTTCATTTACCCTCTATATACACATCACACTTGTTTACTTTATTAACTTTTCCTTCTTTTTTTACACTCAGTTTGTTCTATTGGTTACGAAGTTATCTTGTACATTACGTTTATCGAGCGATGTTCTTTATTGGGGAATTACCAAAGTCAATTTTTATACTCCGAACTTCTGATTTCAGAAGTTATAACAGTGCAAACCGATCTTCGATTATCCATATTTGTTTATCGATCCGAAAAGCCCAAAGACAGAAGTATTTAGACAAAAATATCATTGCGTATTTTAAGAATATCCTTAGCAATCCAAAGATTTGACATTTGTTAGTAATGGATGGTTCTCGATAACGCAATGATATTCTTCTCTAAAATGCAGGACACAGTTAGACTGTGCATATTTTTATACATATACCGTGTTACAGTGTATTATTAATTGATCAACAAAAATTGACTGTGGTACCTTCTTAATTTGACGCAATACCCAATGTATACAAGAGTATCGAGACACACGAAGTGAAAAATAGTGAACAATTATACGGAAGGTCCACAAATATAAAACAATGCTATAGTTATGTTGATTCAGTGGCACCTCTCAAACTCTGTATCTTATCCTTCCGTTACCTCACCCTCTTAAACTTTTTACCTGGTTTCGTAATTGGGTCGTAAAAGTAAAAGGTAATTTTTCGAGAAAAAAATCGTTGCATTCCACCACAATTTGATAATTGTTTCGATACAAATGCCAATAATTTCGTTAAACGAATATCATATACATCATGCACGTAAATATTAATCACACACGTTTATCTACACATACAAATTCCAAGTAAATCGACGAACGAGTTCGCGTGAAATTTTCGAGGGGATTTTCACGTATAAAAATCGTCTATTTCTTAAAGGCCGTGGATTCCTAATGAAAAAGTGGTAAATCTCAGTCGGACGATTACAGAACTGACTGGCGCTTTTGAAGTACCTTCTAATTCACATCAAGATCCGTCAGATTAACGCTGCCACGAAGCTCTACTTAATCTTACATAAGCTCGACGGAGTAATCTAATAAACCAAAGTAACAGTGGCAAAGTAGAAACAGACGCTATACACAATATATATCACAATGCATTCATTTATAACGGCTGTGAAATTGAGTTAGGCTTATTTATTCTTTACGGGGTAACTCAAAATTTAACTCTTACTTAAATTTCCGAAATTATTATATTTCACTTTCATTTCTTTTTTTAATATACTTTGCTGCACAAATAAATATATTTTTCGAATAGAAGTATACATTCAAATATATGGATCTTTCAAATATTTGTGTACGACGATTAATACGAAATAATTAATTATATGCAAATCATGAGAAAAATATTAATATACGTTGTGGTTAATAATTTTCTATACGACGGACCTTCTTAGGAAATGTCGATATTATTTTGAGATAATAAAATTTGAACATACTCTATTATTGCGTGTAAAAAGGTTAGCGCGAATCACCTCGTAAACCAGGATTCAATTCAAATTGGAATAATGAATTACGCATACCACAAAATTCTTGCGATACATCTCCTCGTTCTCTTGCTCGATACGTTCGATGATTTCGATCCTTTGATCCACTCTTGGAAACCCCACGTTGCATCTCGAATGATTAAATCATTAGATTCATTTACAGGTCTCTCGCGAGAGGCAACGCGCTCTCGTCTATTATGTAACCCGTTGGGCGCCTTAAGGCGGGACGTTACCGTGCACGTAGAAATGCGCTTTATGCGTTGGAATCATTAACGAGTGAACAGAATTTCGTCTCCAACGACGACGACGACGACGACGACGACGACGAGGACGTAAAATTGCGTTATACGTAAGCGTGAATGGGCGTTTTCGTTTAGCCCCGTTCTGCGCGTTGCTTCCGCAACGCGTCTTACCGGGATTAAGGAGATAACTTCTTCTATCTCTATCCTTACTATACGCTCATTTAATCCTCTACCTTATTCTATCTTCTTTCTTTCTTTCTTCCCTTTTTGCACCATCGCAATTTTTGTTTCAAACTCTTTTTATTCCAATGAGAAGATTTTTTTTAAAGTTTAGGTAATTCATGGATTATTATCCGCGAATCTTTAATTCTGTCTAATTTCTTCTTTGTCTCTATACAATGTGAGTAGACGAGATTCGATATTTCTTTTTTTTTGGCGGTGGATTAGAAACTTGCTGATGAATAAGAAGTCGTTAAGTTTCCGGATACGTGGGGTAAAATGATCCGTGAAGTTATCGATTTCGTGCTCGAAAGTACGGAGTTTGAAGTTGCCATAAGGAAATTAAGAAGAAAAAAAAAATTTTTTTTACACCGCGACTATACATAGATTTTTCTTCTCGCCCAAGTAACGGTTTATTAAACCGTTAGGGAATTTGGCGCGAGCTAGATGAAAATTTAATTGGTTATACGGCGCAACGATGAAGGATAAACTTACAAAAAAAAAATGAAGAAAATTTTACTTTACTTATCAAGAACCTTAGAATTTGATTGATATTTTTCATGGATGTTAATGACAACGTATGCGCGAATAATTATTTATTTGCACTAAAATAATGAAAATTAAACCGAGTATGAAAGGTAAAAGTAAATAAAATTACTTGTAAGTGGAACAATCGTGTCTAAACGTTTATCAATAATAAGGGAAAAAGTTTATACTCCTTATTGGTATACGCAGATGTAATATTATTGAATGAGGCAAGAAAGCTTTTACCATTATTGTCTTAGTCTATAATGTCCGGTTCCGAAGAAACTCGGGTAGAATCGTCGGTGTAAGTCGAGTCCAGAAAAGATCAAACAAATAACCATCGTCTGGAAAAGCGCGGAGTGTATAAGTTCTACTTGTTTGGTACGTGAAACAAAATGAAATTCTTCGAACACACACACACACACACACACACTCACACACACACACACACACACACACACATACGTTCATAATTTTCAACAAATATACGACGTTAATTTTCGTTATGTCGTTAAATTATTAATGTGTAAAAGTATCGATAATCATGCATATCTACCAAATTCAATTAGACAATTTCAAGGTCTTACAGTGCGTCTTAATGAAGACGATAAACAAAATCGAGTGTATCGTTAATAATCTTGAAAACAAAAACTGGATGAAACTAAAGTAAACGAGGTATAGACAAAGAGTTTAATATTATAGGTATATATGTATAGGATGTAACGAGGGAAAATATAGTTGTAAAAATGAGAGTTAGAACGACTATTTGTCATGCGAGGAAGGGATACGAATATCCTTCTCCTGATCGCACGCAACAAATCCGCGGAGTTTGTTGCCTCGCAAGTAGTTTTTACCGGGCGATTCGGGGCCGTTACCATATAAATTGCCGCCTTAACGGGACAATCAGTTCGAGGTGGAGAGGAGGGGGGGGGGGGCGAGGAGAGGCAAGCGATCTCGAGCGTAACGAACGAGAGTAGGGTGCGAGACAGAGAGATTCAATTCAATTTCCTAAGAAACTCTTTAGTGTTTGAGATACAGCCGCCGAAAGGACCGTGAGGGTAAATGGACGGGGAAAAACTGTAATGGGGGAGAAAGAGAGAGAGAAAGAGAGAGAGAGGGAGGGAGAGAGAGAGAGAGACAGAGTGATACTGAATCAGCGACGAGATAAAGCGAGACTGAGAGAAAGATGTACGTGTCTGTGGGTGCGTGTGTGCAGGGTGCACAGACACCCAGAAGAGTCAGTTGGGGTTCACGTACACATACACACAGAGTTTTCCCACGCGGAGCATCGTTCGGGGTTTCCATTGAAAAAGGATTTGGCGATAGAGAGGGTGCATGCATATTAATGTCGGCAATTTTCAAAGATAATTGCAGGTATTTTGCTGTGTTTGCCGTTTTAACCATTATCAAATGAATTTTCACGAACCACCGGAGATATTTTATTACGAATAATTTTATTTAATACCCCGTACGTCACGGAATAGTGATGGATGATGATACGGGACGAATTACTTCGATACTAATCAAAAAAATTATCCTCCTTTTGTTTTAATCGACGGGAAAAATACGTGCTCATCTTTCATTTAAGATAATTATCGTTATCATCAAATGTTATGACAAGTTGTCCATATACCGATAATCTGGTTAATTTTTCGACGTTTTATATATATATATATATATATATATACGACAAATGAAATACTTTTCTTTTAATTTTCGTGAGAGTTTTCTCTCGGCGATGCGTATAAATGGTACCAGATATATTAGAACATCACTTCGACAAACTGAAATTCTAAAATGAAATTACTCGTTATTAGAGTGACGAATGTCCTTAAAAGAATAAATTCGTCACTCGAGAAAGTGGCCGGGGAAGTTGGGTGGGTGGGGGATGGTGGGGTGGGGGTTGTAGAAAATCGAGCCAATCGGCGTAAAGTCAAAGTGAAAGATTAATTTTCCAGCGTCATTTGTCGTTTGATAAAGATTTTATTTTCATTCTACTTAGGAGAGAAGCAATTCGTTTAAACCAAGATTGAATCTATTATCGATTGGCAATTTTACGTTAATTCTCAAAAAATGCATTAAAAATAATAAAAAAAATTTATCATTTTTGTAAAAGAAAAAATCTAAATAAAATTCATGCGAGATGCCTAAATTATATCGAAGACGCTTTTACAGGGCAAATTTAACGAAATAATTAATTTTTTTTCTCAGTGGTGGTTGTATCAATTGGCCGGGGTCGGGAATCGAACCTAGGACCTCTAGCCGACGCCCTAACCGACCGAGCCATCGCATGCCTCTTTGATTAATTTTAAATTAGTTAACAATAAATAATAATTTCTCGTCTCGGCAGCTACACAAAAATCTCAATCACTTCGGTGTACAACAATTATTGGAAAAAATGTTTGGTTTGTTAAAACAAAATTATCTTGGTTTTTTGAATAAACCTATTGTCAACTAAAAATTTTTAAATAAAAAATTTTTCTCCTAATTTGAAACAGAATAGTAAAAAGAACGACAACAGCCTGTACTCCTACATCGTTTGTATCAAACATAAACTAACACACCGTAACAACAATGGTCAGTCCATTGACACTTTCGATACCAATATAATTGCCGAATGCTAAAAAAAATTCTAAGCGAAGAAAAAAAAGCGGATTAACGATGTCACACATATACATGTATACTGCACCTATATACGGTGCTTTATTCTAAATTGGCATGAACTTGCGGGTATTACACCTGAAAACAAATATTCTGACAGGCGGAAAGTAAAAGGAGAAAAAGAAGGAGAAAAATAATAAAACGCGAATAGCGTGTACCTATCAGTCAATTAGTAAAATAACTGAAAGAGAGTGAGGGAGTTGGGTATATTTGCATTCTTGGAGCGAGACGGAAAGTCGCTCGTATAAAGGGTCGGATTTAGGGCTATAGGCGACGACAGAGAAACGCGGGCGCGCGCGCGAGAGAGGGAGAGGGTGCGGGAGAGAGAGACGAGAGAGAGTGAGGGGGTAAGAGACGGAGAGAGCGAGTTGCGCGCGCGGATAAACCGAGGGGGCGGTCTACCCCCGGTACATTCGTCGAGTGGGGGGTAGTATAGTACAATATAGTACGAGGGTGAAATAAGGATTCTGCGCGCGGCGGGACTCTTCGTCCAGCATCCCCGTCGTCAGTTGCAAGTCGGAAATTGTCGCGTTGCGTACCTTTCAGTTTGCCGCGGAGTGTCGCGTGCGCTCTCTCATCTCATTGTGTGTTCCCCATATATATATATATATATTATTCGTATACGCGCACACGCACACACCCGTACTCCACGCGACCGTACATCTCTACGTCTATCTATCTCTAAGTGTCCATATATATATACATACATACATACACATATATTTATATGTATATATATATATATATACCTATACGTTGCCAACGATATGCGTTAAACGTGCCGACGAATAATTAAGATAAAGAAATTTGGTTGTTGGGTTATTGGTGTGAAAAGTGTCCGACCGAAACTTGGTTTTTCCTCTCTCTCTCTCCATAGTTATGCCTACCATTGTTTGATGAAAAAGGAAAAAATAGTATACCGGACATGACCGGGTATAGGTGAAGTGTGATATGTGCGCGAGGAGGCGCGTTTACCAAACTACACGATTTTTGGCAATGGATGCCGGCACGTTACCGAGGCACGTCGTTTGCCTTTTGGTACTACTCGTCGCTGGTAAGTTGACCATCTTCTTATTTTTATTCTTTTTCCCTCCCTACCTACCTACCTCCCTCACCATTCTTACAGACTTTATTCTAAGCGATTGTTTCGCGGGAATTCAGTGAGATTTTTAAACGCTTGCCGGAACTTTCGAAGCATTTATCGAGCGGGAAGTTTTAAATGTTTTTCAAGTGCTCTAGAGAGCTGCTTTTTTTTTATTCGCTCCCTCTTTCTCCCTCTCTTCTTATCGTTCGTTTTCTTTGTTTATGGTATTTGTCGGGAATGGATATAGATCGGTTGTTTACTGGGTTCGGTATTTTCATTTCGTTCGAACGCGGCGTTTAATCGCACACACCGGCGATTTTTAGCTTCATTGACAATTTGTTATAGGTTAAATTGTATTTATCGACCTCCATACAACTCCAATGGTTATTTAACTTGTAAATGCCTTTCGTTCTTATCGGAAGCAACGTTCTACTACTGTTTGATTTTAAAGTGCTTTTAACAATTAACTTCGTTTTTTTTTCTTTTCTTTTTTTCTTTTGTTTTGTTACATCAAAATAGCTGTATTGATCGAGAGAGAAGTGTACGTGAATAATTGTTTTAAGCGATAACACTTATCGCGCAATTTCACATGGTTCTTCAAACAGAAATATTTCTTGATTGCATAACTTACTATTACCGCGTGGAGCCGATATTAAAGTTGAGTAAATTGTTTCAATAATTATCAAACTTTATATTCGTTTGAACTACTTAACAATTGTACATATTTAATGGTAGAATAATAATTACAAAATATTGCGAAAGTTCAGCGATATAAAAACACATTTTCTTAGATCGTAAGTATCGTGCAGAGATTGAATGGAACGAGTGTGAAGTCTCATTTAGCTCGGATATTAAGTAAAAAGTTCACTGACCTCTTTATACAGGAAAGTCGCTTTTCAAAGTTCGTCGAATTATAAACTAGATTCATTTCAAAGGATTTTTTTTTTCATTTATTTTACGTAGATTTTACGTTCAGTTTTTATTTTTATTAATTGCGATTATATTATTTATCATTCTTACGTAAAATAATGTCGGTCGCAATAAATATTTTTTACCTCCTGTTAAATTTTCAATTCGTTATTATTTTATCATCAATTAATTAATAATCAATTTAAACGCCAAACAGTATTTACAGAGAGTGAACAAGATTTATTCTATTAATGGATGTTCAAGTTTTCGTTAAACGTGTCCGACATATAAAATTAATATTTTTTTTTTATCGAAAATAGATAACGAGTGAAACATATTATATACGTACGTAGGAAGTAGCGATTTTTCTCAATCGAACAAATTAAAAGTCGTTAAAATATTCACGTTGAACTTGGTGGCTCGCGCTGAAATTTCGGTAAACTGTAAATTCGTTTAACCGAAAACTTTTCCGTAAAATTAATCGAATGAACGAAGTAGAATAGCTAAGAAAGTTGAGTCTCGAGGAAAATCTTACTTGATTAAATCAATCATATTTTTGCGGGTGGAAACATCGAACCTGACTTGGATTAACTTCCGAAACGTTTCGCTAGGTATATATAGCGTTTTAAAACGAAGTAGAGAATATAAAGAAGAAGAAAAAAAAAAGCGAACGGCACTTCGTCAGAACTTATCGGAAGTCGAACCTTCATAAGGGTTCAGATGTGTGTATATATATATATACATACATATCAGATCTCTTTCATTTATAAAAAAAAAGTATAGTAATCCAGTTGAAGCATTTCTCATAGCAATACGTACAAACGTCGCTTTCTATTTCCAATTTCCCTTATGCGCACCAAGTCGCGTCCTCCAAGACTGTCGTTCGAGACGTCGCGCATATTTTCCCTTGCTGCATTCTCTCGAAATTAAAACAGCCTCGAGAGGCATTGAACGATCTGATCCACCTCCTTTTTTTTCAATATACTTCTATCTATATAAATATAAATATATACATATATAGGTATACGTACATCTATATACTTTGGTATAGATATATATAGATACATCACCACTCGTTTTTTTCAATCAGAAAAACCGCATAGCGGAAACAGGCTACCGCGGATTTACCGGGTATAGCTTCGATCTTTCTCCCTCTTTTTTTTAACCTCCACAGGGAACGTAAAGTCCCGTGTGTCCTGTTATCGTCGCCGAACATTTCCGGGGCTTTCTGATTTTTATCGTTGATTGAGAGACGCGATGAAGAATTAATGATTCGGTATAGTGCTTGCAATTTACTTTATTTCTTTTTTCACATTTCCACTTGAATGATCATCTTTATTATTGAGATTTTATCTTTCTCCATCGTGTGTTATATATACATATATACATATATGTGTGTGTGTGTGTGTGTGTGTGTGAGTGTGTGTCCGATAAATGGATTTTTGAATTGTGGTAATTTTCGCGAATGTTATTTTGTAAAATGTAAAGTTAGTTTAATTTTAGCGAAGAGAAGAAACAAAAAAAGAAAAGATAAATCTACCAGGGTTTTCGGTTAAAAAAGTTTTATCGAAACGCAAAAAGGTATATGCTTTATTCAATGATTTTCTTTATGTATTCAATTATGTACATATACGGAGAAATAAAAATTGTAGGTATTAAAAACTTTATATGAGCCACTCTAAAGGTTCTACAAGAAAATTGGAAAGAATGTAAAACCAAAAGTTGGAAAAAGTCTGAACTACTTGTTTCTTGCTTCAAAGTGACAATAAAAATTACTGTTATTATTAATGTTTCTTTTTCAAGTCTCCTTAACTTATCTAAATAACTCTGTAAGTGTAAGGCTGTTAAATACGCGATTTCTTCGTTATTAATAACATTATTACGTTCCGACTGTACTATAAATTTTTTATTAGTAATTTTATAACATTTTTTTTTGTCTAAAAGTAAGTCTATAATCTGTCCTATTAAATCGATAATTTCTCATCAATAACGAATTTAATATAATACTTAAAGTTTTCGAAAAAGAGTTAAAGCCTCGAAGCATTTTGGAGTTTAAAAGTTAATAAAAAGCGTGTAACTTATTCATAACTTTGATTTTGTTATTTTTTTTTTGTTATTCAAACATGTTATGCAGATAGGTAAAAATTTAAGATATTCTAAGTTGTTTCTTTTGTTTTAGTATACTATCCTGCGAAGTGGAATATTCATTTTGACGGTTATTTATATATAAATTATCATATTTTATTATGCAATTTTGATAATGCTGTAGGATTTGTTAGTAATTCTATATTGCTATCGATTATACCAGACTATATTGCAAGTATAAATTATTGAAAGTCTATTTAAAAGTTTTTTAATGATTTATTATAAATTTTCATGCTTATTAAAATTATGTTTGTATACATTTTTAATAACGTATATGTTCACTTTATACATGTTGTTTTAATTAATGCAATAATAATTAATGTGAATTAAACGCTCGAGATTTTTGAAGGGTTAATTGTGGTAAAAATAGCATACCCATGAGCGTTTCCCAAATAGTTTACCAAATAAACCATCGTTTTGTAATATTTGAATTATTTATATTTATTTGTTTATTAAATCAGTTGTTTTGAAAAGTATGTGGTACTGTTTTCGACAATTAATCGAATGATTGAACGAACGTAATTAATTAAAAATCGAAATGTAAACACACGTCATAATAATACTTTAATTATTTCGATAATCTATTAAAATTTACTACAGTCACAAATATAAGACAAATATAAGATCATAAATTATCGACTGGTCTTGCCGTTTCCGTAAGTTAGAAAACAAATCGTACAATACAAAAGTAAAAACTTTGTGTATTTTTGCCTATCCGTTATATAATTTTATACGATTGTTATTTGTTATTCATCAATTTATTTAAATTACGCACTTGTAAATTGGCATACAATTGATTAAAAAATAATGATAAACTGCACCATTGCGTTTCAGATGTGAACCCTTAGTAGAAAAGTAGAACAGTACGCAGAAATCAAATTTGTTAATTTTGTAGGAGAGACAAGTTTCTACGTGAGTAACTACTAAAAGTAAAGCCCGAGTAGTGAAAATAATCGCGTCAGTGACCATGTACATGAAACGCTTGTTGAGAGGAAGAGAAAGAGAGAGAGAGAGATGTGTACGCGCATCCCGCATTCGATACTTTAAAACTCGCGCAGCGATGCAGAAACAATAATTTAGTCGGTTGGCTCGCAACTATCGAGCAACTTGTTTTTTTTTTGACATTTCCAAAATCGAATCGTCGACAGGGACATTCAAAAGAAAGTCAAACGTTGCCGAAACTGACGTACACAGATTTATAAGGACTCTCAATACGCGTGTACGTATATGTGTATACGCCAACGTGTGCGTGTGCGTATTTTTTTTTATATGTATTTTCAAGCACGATATTTAATCTCCTTTTTTTTTCACGTTGGTGGCAAAAGTGATTATTCACCGCAGTGCTTTTTATGCGTGGACGAGTTTAAGTCACGGAATTAATAATGAAAAATAATAGCGGAGAAAGGGAAAGGGAGACCCCCAAGCTCGAAAATCGTAAAATAATCTGCGAGTCTTCACACCTGAGAGACGCACCTTCACATGTATATATATTATCCATGCATATACGTTTTGGTTTCTTTTGTTTATAATTTCATGCCTCTTTTTCCACGAGGCTTTTCTTTATTTGCGGAATCGCAAAAGAGGTAGCAGCAAAAAAAATGGTGGTTACAGGAAGGAAGGGTGTATATGTAGGAAGATATAGCTAAAGAGAGATAAATAGAGGGAGGGAGACAAGTGGATAAAAAGGAAAAGAGGTACATACTTTAGAGGGAAGAATGAAGGGGGTAGGTAAGCGAAAAGGGCAAACTGTATATGTGCGTGATGAGGAGGGCTAGGGTATAGCAAAGAAAAAGAGAGAAACATCAAAGTCACCGGAGAAGTGAAAAAAGCAAATATACGCAACGCTAAAATTTGCTGCTAGAAAAAAAAAAGAGGGAAGTCAGTCCAAGTGAATAATTACACGAATTCATGATATATATATATATATACACACACACACACACACACACACACATATAGTAGTAAGGCTCTTTTGCACACTAAGGATTGAGGATGCACGGCTCACTCGGGAGACTCTTCGCGTTGGTCGTCCGTTTCAAAGAAAAACGCAGCGCTTTTTGACGCGCCGAGAGAAAATGAACTTGACATAAAAATACGGTAATGTATTATTTCAATGTGAGCGGTTAGTTTACTTTTTCCGCGTAATTTTATGTGCTCACATCTATATATATATATATACAGTACGAAGTTCTTATTAGACCGAGTTTTAAGACTAGAGATTAAATATGCAAATGATTAGTTTTTAATTGGGTTTCGTAGGTTTCCACAGGTGGAATTTCGTGGATTTTAAAGTGCGCCGTTTATCTTATCCTCGACCGCGCATTCATTTTTGGTAATTGCGTTTATATGCACGTGAATTCAAAACTCCACGAGTGGGTATATATATACACACATCATAGACGCGGCGAAACGAAAGTAAACATTTGTTTGATTTCTACATTTTACAACGTATATTCACCGGCGTATAATCGCGCGGTATATATGTATACCTATATATTCACGGGAAACGAAACCGTTGTAAAAACATCTAAATATATTTACCGTAACGTCGAATTGGCCGATTTGCATTGAGAGTGACCGGGTTAGAGCTTATCGCGATTGTTGACAATCAGAATTTGATAACTGATGAAGCCACCCGGTCCGAGCCCGATATCAACATAAATTTCCATCTCTTTTCAATGTATAATGCTATATACCAGAGGCGCATAAATAATATCCTCTCGCTAATGGAAATTTATCTAATGCAATATATTATAGAGAATTCAGGCATTAGAAACTTGGTAAGAGGCGTCTGCTTATAAACTGCGAGGAGAATAATATTAATTATTTACTTTTTAGATATATCTTATATATTTAAACAGAATTAACGTTACGTTTCACCTATTATAAGATATTTAAATTGAAACGATGATTAAACGAACGTTTATCTCTTATCTACAGAATTAAATTGGTAGTTTAATATAAATTTAAATGCAAATATATGTGTACCGTTGTGTGCGTAGTGAAAGAAAATTTTAGTAAATTCTATAATAAACATATAGTAATAATTCCTAAAAAATATTTGTATATAAACTATATGTGAATATATTTATGAAAATCGAACGAATTTCAAATGTAATAAAAATACTGTATATGACAACTTTAAAATATTTATTACATGAAAACGTTATTCATAATGATGAAAAGGTAAGAATGACAATGTTATTATGTAATCGCGTATTAGTAAAATTTACTATACATGTTTTGCGAAAGTTTAAAAGACGATACACATCGAATATTAATAAATCTATTTGTAATCTCTCGATTCCTTAGTAACATAGTAATATTTACTACAACATTTTCTCCGCGTAGTTTAAAACATTTCGTTGAATTAACTAAATATTGTTTTCTAGTTTAACTAAAATATTCTGAACTACACGTTAAAACCTCAAGAAAGTTGGAATTAATTATTTCGCACATAATATTAACACCTCTATAACTTTTATACCGATAATTATACAATTAATTAATGTATATCTTTCGAATAATGGTGAAACACTTCTACGAATAATAAAATAAAGTATTATTATTCCTCTTTAGGGAAGGTCTAGGTGCACACAGACAACAATATTTACTTAACCATTTATTTAGATTTGAGGATGAAGAGAGATGGAAAGATAGTGCAGTCGCGTCGCTATACAGTACATAAACCTGTATATAGCAAGTTGACAAATAGTTCATAACTCTCGTGGGCACCACTAGAATGTAAAACTCGTAATGTGTAAGCGCCCATTGAACAAGGAGAAATATTTAAACTACTTCTATACCTTGAGCAAACATTTCGGCAACAAAGTACGTATTTTCCTTTTCATGTAAATACGTGTAAGTGTGCGCGTATATATACCATCAAAATATATGGTATATAATTCCATTTTCATTTCCCTAGTTTTTCTTACCTACACTTTTCTTTAATCTGATGGAACGTGTGTGTATGTATAATATATATATATGTGTGTGTGTGTGTGTGCCATAATTTTCTAAACGTAACGTGGTCCAATGAACTCTACATCTCAACACCCACGGGTGAAAATTAAAATGGACGATTATTTGGCTGCTCGTTTCCTTTTTTTTCGTTCTTTTTCGTTTTCTTTGTAACTGCGGTGTATATTTCTCCTGGTTGCTGTACGATTACGCGTCCGTTGAACGTTAATTTGAAAATTTGTTAAACTCTCAAAGTAAATAGTATACACATTTGTAAACGGATATTTATACATTAAACGTGTGTATCTTAATTATTAATCGGTTATTTTAACGCCGGACTCTCGTTAATCTCGCGAATAAACACGGAAAATATATATAATCAATATTTGTAATACGGTGTGTGTGTATGTGTGTGGACGTATTTATGTGTGAGTGTACAACTATATAAAAAAACCATTTTTGTTTTGAATTCGAATGGATCCTCGGCAATATTAATGTATCAAAAGTGATCAAATTGAAAATGACAGCGTTTCATTATCGCAAATTGGATTAGAGATAAAAGTTTAGCGCGCGCAGTGGGACCGGTGGTTTTAACATTATTTTCCGTCTATACAACTTGAGTTTGAATAAACTAGGAGCGACAGTTCTGTGCAAGCACCTACTTGTACTGCGCGCGCGCGCGTCACCTAACTTACGTTAAGAATCTTAAGTGATATTTTAAGAAGTCTTCTCTTTTCTTATTTAACTCTCTTTTATTATTTCTATACGTTATAGTATAAGTACACACTTTTTCTTAGTACATATACCCTATTCTAGCTAAAACATTCTTTCGCGTAATTTATGCAGGAATACTACATTGTGTATTTGTGTCGATAAACGCTGTAATACGAAGCATTATATATACGAATGCGAAAATTTTATTACTTTATTTATTATCAAATATTGATCCCGTAACATAAACAATTTCTGATCAGTTAAGGTGGTTCAATTGACTTTAAAAGTAATTATTATTATTTTTAATTTTATCATCAACATTAAGAAATTTATCAAATTTAAAGAAATTTTAACAAAATTTGTTATTCAAATTTTTTTTAATAAACAATTGTCATTTACGCGTTGTCAGTGATTTCAGTTACTCAGGTCCTATCGGCAACTCCCCATGAAATTAATTAAGAAAGAAAATGAGCCCAAATACGTTCAATTTGGTGAAGAAACAAAAAATATTCCAGTACTTTTTCACACGAACGTCTCATACGGTAGCGATACGAGCGCAATCGAGACATGTATTTATATTTACAGCCTACTAACCCGTACGGCGAGTCTTACGCGCGGAGCACGCTAAATTCGTAAATACATCTAATGCAACCAAATTCGTGGCCGATTGTATGCGCGTGATTATATCGATTACTACGATGTATAGAAACGCTACACATCCTAGTAAGATATATACAAATTCTCCATATCGTCGACCGTCCACTTGAAAATCGAGACCAACGTCTTCGAAACGCGTAGTACACAAACTCCAGCAGAAGAAATATATACAAAAGTAAACACAAGCTACGATTTAGTGCAGTGCATCTAATACCCGCGGTGTCGAATTGCCGAAACTCGATGTGTCGTTGATCGCGCGCGCCCGGGCCAACACTTCTCTCTCTCTTCATTCAAATTATCTATATTATTTTCCATTTATTTCTATTAATTTCTCCGACACGTAAGACTCGCCACACGGGTTATAAGGCTGTAATAGTACATTACGATACGAGTGCGCAAAGTAGGTTGTTCCCGCACGAGCGAAGCGAGTGCGAGATAACCTACGAGCGCACGAGTATCGTATACTATTTTTCCTACTGAGTGCGCAAAGTTCGACACATTTGAGGAGAACCGCGTGGGCGGAGGGAAAGTTGGGGGGGGCGGGGGGGTTCGGGGGGGCGGAGCCCCCCCGCTTGAAAAAAATGAAAAACCGTTAATTTAACATTTAAATTTAAATTTTGTTGATATTTCGTTTAAATACAGTAATAAAACGGACTCTGCAAATGATTTCGTATTTCTTGTACTACGCCACTTTTTTAACTCATTGTAAACTTTTGTATATTTTTGTTTAGAAATATTTGGCAACGTATTCAAAGCTATTTCTTTTGCTGCTTCAAGCTATTCCGGTGGCACATCATCGAACACATCGTCACTATCACTGTCGCCCCACTTACTGATATCATCCTTATTCAGAACATATAAATACGTGTATATAGAGCCGCAAGTGAGACGTCAAAATTAAGATTGAAACTTTTAACATAAATATAAGATGTTGCTAAGTAACAAGACGTAAACAAATCGGCGTTCGAGTTACGTGCCCATATTCATACATATTGTATTGCGCCCAACTTCTTATACTTTCCTACGTGTTCAACCACTTTTCCGCACGCTTAACTACTTTCCCGCACGCTCAACTACTTTTCCGCACGCTTAATTATAGAAATTATAGCGTGTGGGAAAGTGGAACTTTGCGCACGCAAATGAGTGCGCAAACTCGAACTTTGCGCACGATAGTAGGAAAAATCTTTTACGCACTATGGTATATATGATACGTTAGCGCGATTAGAGGAAAAATATTATTGTGAATGGATTAGTTATACCTTGGACGCTCGCTGCGCTCGCGACCGCGGCCCAACTCCTATCCATTCACAATGATATTTTCCCTCTGATCGCATTAACGTATCATATATACCAAAGTACATAAATAACTAATATACACGGCAATAAACCTTAAAGAGAGATGTGAGACTAAAACAATTGGAATCCTTATTTATTTTTTAATTAACAATGGGTTGACTTTTTCCAAAAAAAATCTCTGTACGTAACGCTCTTCTACTTGTTTTGAATAGTATGTATAATTTTTTTCAAAATTTTTTATCACAAATGATCGAGATTTTTGTGTAACCACAAGAATCAATTTTTCACCTAATCATTTCCAACGAAAAGTGGTTATTAATTTTTAATTGATTTAAAATTAATTATTTCCAATAAATCTCTGTGTCAGCTTCTTCTATATTACTCAAGTGTCACGTATGAATTTTTTCAGATTGTTAGTTTAATAATTGCAGAAAATTTTTGAGTGTTTAAAAGTAGATGCTTCTAATTTGTCTATCACATCTCCCTAAGAGCAATTCTTGATCATATTTTTCATATTATGTATCGTAATGTGTGCATTTTCAATTTAATCCATTACTATATATTGTAGTCCAAATATTTTAAAATTGAAACAATTATTTCCTCATTTAATTATTATAAATAGTTTTTTTATGAATTATATTAACACAAAATTATCAACAATTGAATGCTGATAAGGAATTGGTTCCGATACGGTATATATCAATTATTATTTTATCAAATTTAACGTCCTATAATTTAATGCAAAGTTTATTGCTCTTAAAGTTGAAATTTGACAAAAAGCAAATAAATTTCGCGTACGTGTTTTTTTGTTGTATTTGTATGCACACATTGAGCAAAGGACTGCCTTGACTTGCACAATTTTTATTGGACCCTTTCATGAAGAATCTGGTGAATACAAAATGTATGGTGATTTGTATACGTTGTATACACAAAAGTGTCGTTAAATTATAAGTTACATAAAAGAATTTTTATATTAAAAATATTATTTGCAACGTTTAACATTAACCAAGTAAAGCGCAATAACGTACGTTCGATATATAATTATGATCGCTGTTCAAGTAACATTTGCAGTTGAAAATGAAATGTATATAATATTTCATCGTCGGTTTTTACAAATCTAATTGAGTTTCTGCACCGCACTAACCGTAATATCCCCCCCCCCCCCCCCCCCGCAAAAAAGAGGAAAAAGATAAATATAAAGTTCGAATTTTCATAAAATTGCTTCTTCTAACAATATACCATAATGTATGCGAATTGTAGTTAAACGATCCGCAATTTTAATCAAATATGCCAATACGGAGAATCAATATAACCCAAGGTATATGTAAGGTATATATGTATATATATATATACGGTAGCCGAGAAAGATAGCCGGTAAAGCAATTTACATTTGACGGTATAGAGAGAGAGAGAGAGAGAGAGGGAGAGAGAGAGAGAGGTCGGGCAGACTGGACGCGAGCGAGCCCGCCGTATACCCATTATACACATCCCTAAACCATAAGACGCGAGAGCCCAAGGATAATTGGTACGGACTTCCTGTGAACCTCAATTGGAAGGCCGTACAACGATAAGAAACTCCTCCTGGCGTATTCTAATCACGGACAATTTGCCCTTTCTCTCTCGGTGGCTACTGCGCTAGGCGAATAAGTCAGTACGCCCCGCGCATATTATTACGGCAATTACGTGTAATCGAGCTCGTTACGGTTTAGGGACACAGCCAGCGTTTCAGGACAAAAGGGAGAACGAAAAGATAAAGGGGCTCGAGGTAGGAGGAGAGAAGAAAAGAAGGAGTACACGGTGGAAAGAGGCGGAGGTAACGAAAAAAAAAGAAAAAAAAACGGTGACTCGTAATGGGAAACGAATTCGCGTTTCCCGGGGATTTCTTTATTCATCGCCCGCAAATTGTTCTTTCCAGGGAGAGTTGCGCTAGCCCCGAGTCTACTCTTCCTCATTAGCAAAGAGAGACGAGAGAATCCCCATCGCCCACCTATACGTATATACACACTCGTATATAGATATGTACTCCTTGGTGTGTCCTCCTCGCAGAGTCAATTAGTTCGTTACCTTCGCTTATTTTATTTTACGGAAGTGTCGAAAAGATAAATATATGGAACAAAAAAAAAGAGAGAAAAAGAGAACATATTATTCGGAGGGAAAAAAATAACCGGACTACTTTTCCCAACGGTTGGTATAGGACGAGGGAAATGAAAATACAAGAATTCACTGTTTGACAAGGTTGAATTACCAAGGGGGGACCTCGACTTAGAAATATTATCGTATTTCCATAATTATGTACTGCGAGAGGAAGAGTCGAAATTCGTTAGATCATGTTTTGAGAGTACTCTATACGCCTCAGGGCTAGATGTACATTATACATACCTCCCCCCTCCTCTCCCCCTCCCCTCCCCCCCCTTTTCTCTGATATATACCTATTCCGCTTTTATTTTCTTTTCTTCCGCTTTTTTTTATTTCCTTTTTCCCCGCTACCTACTCGAACTAACCGAGCGTTAATTCCGTCCGTTTATTTTCTCTTTCAATAATATCTTTCAACTGATTTATTAGCTATATGCCTTCACACTAATTTTTCAATCGTGGTATTTGCCATTTGTATTTATACTCTTAATTCATTGATTCGCTCGTACGAATGTGTTTCTAAAAACGTGTAGGTTTGCATTTATGGAATTTTTCCTTTTTTTCTTTTTTAATTTTTAATGTATCAGTTATATTTTTTAACTTTCAAATTAAATTAAGTCAAGCATTTGTCGACATTAACAAATTAATTATTATATACTGGGACACTATCGTTTCGATATTATTATAGAAGCGTTATATGGAAATTATCAAAACATTGCAGCAATATTATCGCAACGTGGAAAGTGCCCGTTAACCTTATCAAATATTTTCTTGCCAATCCATATGACAGCAGTTTGAATAATATTGTTACTAACATCATCGATCACTGATTTAATATTTTTCGCTATTTCAGGCAAAAAGATAAATCCTGCAGGGAAACGAAAGTTATTTAATTTAGGAAGAGTTTGATTCAATTGTTTAAATAAATACGTTTGCTTTTGTTGTTATACGAAAGTGGAACATTAAATATATCGTTAGAGCTATCTGATTTAAAATTTAAATGCCAAAAAGAAACTTTTATTTGTACTTACGAGTAATGTCTTTTTGTTGTTCATGCGACACTTGACGTTTGCTCGATTTAGGGGGACCTTATTATGCTAATCACTCTATACATTATATTTAAGACGATCTTTTCTTGATTACTGCAGTTTAAATTGGGGTTCAGTTTGCTTAAGGAAATCTCAGACTTTGAAAATATTCATTATTCATATTTGTTAAATAAACAACCTCCTAGTAGAAATTTAATCAGGTAAAAGTACCAGTGCGGAAACGGTTTTTGAATAGGTATATGAATTTACTATTTGAGCAAAATAAAAGAGCTATACCATTAATTTTTGTTCGCTTATGAAAATTAACATTTTCTTCTTGATTTTCTATTTTTTTAGCTTAATTTAACTTTTCTATTAAAGAGGAGATAAAAAACTGTAATGTGAATTTGTACCTATTTGGAACATTTAAAATAATTTTGTAGGTTAGAAATTGATTTTTTAAATAATTTATTTTCAACGCTAGTGATCTTCAAAGATGATGTAAAATATAAAATAGTTATTAGTTAATAAAACTATCAAAAAGACATTTAAAAAGTGTAAATAATATAAAATATCTTAATGTTAAAATGTTTCACGAAACGGACAAAATATAGATTTATGTACCAATTATGAAACATTTTTTCTTGCTGTTCCAAACTTATGGACATGAGAAAATGGTGTACATATTTTGGAACAGTATAATTTATGAATCAATTAGATAGAAATTTGAATTTTAGTATATATCATATAAAAGTATAGCTTATATACATAATATATGTTTATAAAGTAGAATGAAATATGTTTAAATAGCTTAAAATAAGGCTTCGGAAATCAGCACTACTTGTAACCATAACCTTTCAAATTAGTTAACTTTTGACCCTTTTATAATTTTTTTACTTGATTACATATTTTTTACGTTCTTAAATTTATAAATCTATATTTCTTAACTTATTTGAAATTTGATTTATTTTTTTCACTTATAAAAGACTGAAAGTTTTGTTAAAATATAATATATGTATCATTATTTTTTAACTTTCAAATTAAATTAAGTCAAGCATTTGTCGACATTAACAAATTAATTATTATATACTGGGACACTATCGTTTCGATATTATTATAGAAGCGTTATATGGAAATTATCAAACATTGCAGCAATATTATCGCAACGTGGAAAGTGCCCGTTAACCTTATCAAATATTTTCTTGCCAATCCATATGACAGCAGTTTGAATAATATTGTTACTAACATCATCGATCACTGATTTAATATTTTTCGCTATTTCAGGCAAAAAGATAAATCCTGCAGGGAAACGAAAGTTATTTAATTTAGGAAGAGTTTGATTCAATTGTTTAAATAAATACGTTTGCTTTTGTTGTTATACGAAAGTGGAACATTAAATATATCGTTAGAGCTATCTGATTTAAAATTTAAATGCCAAAAAGAAACTTTTATTTGTACTTACGAGTAATGTCTTTTTGTTGTTCATGCGACACTTGACGTTTGCTCGATTTAGGGGGACCTTATTATGCTAATCACTCTATACATTATATTTAAGACGATCTTTTCTTGATTACTGCAGTTTAAATTGGGGTTCAGTTTGCTTAAGGAAATCTCAGACTTTGAAAATATTCATTATTCATATTTGTTAAATAAACAACCCTAGTAGAAATTTAATAAGTAAAGTAAACTCTAATTTTGCCATTAATTCGGTATTTATCCAGTATTTTAAAAAAACATTATTATTTATGATTAGATTTCTATCACGAAAGGAAATGAATTTTTTAAAAATCTTGAAAGTCAGTCTCTCAGACCTGTCTTAAACAATATTCCCAAACTGTTCCAGATTTTCACATCCATATTTTAATTAGAATGTTTGAGTTGAAACTTTGTATTTTTTTTATTAATGATTGCCGACCAATAATTGTTTATACAATTATTAATAAAAAAAACTTACTTTACTTTAAATATGAGAACGTCTGCTCAGCTTTTATGTTTTAACCCATTAACGCCTCAACGGACAAAATTTTTTTTCGATTTTCGTAGTTGTTATTTGATGCATAAATCGTAGCCTATTATAATGCTGAGATTTTATCTGCATATTTAATTTAAAAAAATAATTATGACTTTTGAAATGTAAAAAAATGCAAATGGAAAAATAGTTAATTTTATTCATTTTTGCTGTTTTCTCGTATATTCGTTAAAACCAATTTTTTAACTATCTTAGAATAAAAAATAAAAAATACAGAGTCAAAATGTTATTATTCTATACAGCAACATTTACAATCGGAATGATTTATATGCATTTTTTATTAAAAATATAAATTAATTTATAAATAAGCAATAATTGTTTTGTATTTTTACATTCCAAAAATAATAATTATTTTTTTAAATTAAATAGGTCAATTTTTCCGACGACATTTGAAATAATGAATCTAAAACTATACAGAAAAAAATTCAGCATTATAATAGGCTACGATTTATGCATCAAATATCAACTATGAATATCGAAAAAAAGTTTTTTGTCCGTTTATGCGTTGATGGGTTAAGAATTTTTTTTATAACAATTGAAATCATTTTTTAATTTTTTAAACAAATTATATTATTATTAACTTTTATTAAAATTTTTTGGTTAATTCATAAATAAGATAACTATTGTAATTAATTATGAGACTCCGTACTCTGATTTTTCTCCATAATCGACTTCCGCAGAATATCTCAAAAAACCATTTCATCGAATAGGCTGAAATTTTAGCAGTAACTTTTAAAAGTAATTTAAATTCACTTAAGGGCAGTCCGTACTCATAGCTTCACAAATCCACCACTCGAATTTTGCGAGCAAAAGTGGCGCTACCGTCAGATAGGCTGAGTTCATATTCGACAAGAATTATGAACATTTAAAGGAAATAGAGTTTTTACCACACAAAATCAGAGTTAAGCGCCATAGCTATTGATGTAATGATTAATTACATATTGCTTAGCTGATTTAGTCAGTATTTTCGACGAATAGTGAGAAGTACCAATCAATTCTGAGAACACATACCGAAGTCACTTCGTACTTATCACTATTCGTCGAAAATATTGACTTTTCGATTAGCTAAGTAATATGTAATTACTCATTACATCAATAGCTACGGCACTTAACTTTGATTTTGTGTGGTAAAAACTCTATTTTTTTTTAATTGTCCAAAATTGTTGTCGAATATGAACTCAGCCTATCTGACGGCAGCGCCACTTCTGCTCGCAAATTTTCGGCTGGTGATATATTCAACTATACACTGAGAGAAGAATTTATTTATAGTTAACAAATATAATTCAAATATAATTTTTTTGAAAAGTAAATCAAAATTTATTTTGTTCAACAGCCGATTTGTTAACTGTTAACAAACGCATGTTAACCACAACATAACCTATATTCATTGTTACAATTTTCTTATTTGCCCGTATTCAAAATTAGATTTATTAACACTTAACAAATCCTTTTCTCAGTGTACTCTACGGATTCCCCTTAAGTGGAACAGAAATTTAATAAAAGTCTAAATGTTTATATAAAAAAATTATTTATCTATTTATATATAATTTTTCAATTTTTTATTTAATTTGGTAATAATAATTTTTTTATTACAATGTTAACACATTCTTTTCCAGTCAAGTGGATTAAAATTGTATTTAGAAGTTACTGTAAAAATTTCAGCCTATTCGATGAAGTGGTTCCTAAGATATCCTGCGGTATGTCCATTATGAAAAAAAATTACAGTATGGATACTCATAATTAAATAAAATAGTTATGTTACTTATAAATTAACCAAAAATTTTTAAATAAAAGTTGATAATAATATAATTTGTTTAAAAAATTAAGAAATGTTTTCCATGGTTATGAAAAAAATTATTAATAGTTAATGTTAAATAGATTTTTTTCAATTTTAAGACTGGCTGGTCCCCTTAAGCTATGCGTATGTATTTTTCTGATTTTTATAATTCAATATTTTAGATACAATTTTTGGGTTAAAGGTGTATATTTCGTAATTTGGACGCGACATCTCGTTAATAATAAAAGTAACAAAGCAACTTATTATTAAAAGTACTCAAAACTATTTACTTCGTTACGTTTTTAGGCACGACCGTTACACGGGAGAACCTTATATTTCTATCATCGCAAAATGTGTGATGCATCAAAATATACTAGATAATGGGTCGTAAGAGAAATGTATGCGTATTAGAACTGATTTGAGGCCCTCCCTAAAATGTATGTATGAATGTATGTAATCATGTATCTAAGATAACTCAGTCAATTTTTCACCGATTTTGTTGAGATTTACAGGGTTACTTCGTCATAATATAATTAGATAATGGCCCTATTTCCAAATTATAGCATTGATACAGTTCAAGTGATGGCATTATTATGGTATTATCCTACATAAAAACTTTATACAGACGAAATGTTTGTCTCTAAATAACAAAACATTTAGCTATTGTATACTTTACGTTCAGAATAATATTTTCAGAGATACAAAAGAGAAACGGACAAAATAACGAATAAAATACAAAAAACACGTTTTTTCACAATAAAATTAAATATATCACAGTGCTTGTGAATTGTAACATGATTCGAAGGTGAAGATGATAAGCACATAATTTGAAGTTATGTTTTTATTATTATCTCTTATGATGTATACTATATATTTTGTAGTATTAGGCCAAAAATCCCGAGCTTTGAGAAAATTAATAAAAGTTGAATTGTTGAGTCAGGTATTTCAACCAATACTCACAAATGGTGCGAGCGCAAAGCGCGAGCTTTACATGATCGTGCCTTATATGCAAAAAGCTTCGCTACGCAATGCAAGGCGCGGAGGAGCTATAGATCGAACGTTTCGCGAAGCGACGAGTCACGATGGCTTTAAGGCCGCACGTAGCGATGAGTTAATTTACATTATTATTATTAATATCTAAGTGTTTATTAAAAAACAGTCGTCCCCTAGTAAAAATATGGCGATTTTAAATGGTTTGATGTTAGAAATAGCCATGTTTTAGGTCATAACTAGCCATTTTCTGTCGATCTTTTACAAATGCCTTTTTCTACTTTAAAAATCGTTCCCATTTCTACTAGGGTTTATATCTCACCTATATTGTCGATAGTATAAATCTAAATCACAAATATAATTACGAAAAATTAGCAGTTAGTAAAGTGCAACTTACTTTACATATCTGATAATACGGTGTACGCAATAAGAAAAAGAAAATACGTAAATTTATTAAAAAATGTAAAAGTCAGCAAGCAACACGTTCTATATATATATATAACCAAACATTTACGTATAGAATCCCTTGACATTCCTCGACGTACAAATATTGACGTCGACAATTTATCTTTCCGAAGAATTTTCCTTTCGATCTGTTCGTTAACACCATCCACAAGAAGTTGATATACGCTCCGGATATTATAATATCGAATCGGTCACGCGGGCGTGCGTGATCGGACGCGCATACGTACAAGTGCATCCGTAACATTTCCTGAATTTCATTTAAATCTCGAAATGTGTCAAGGTGCACACCCTCGCGACTCTTACATCGAACGGTTTCTTTTCAGTGGTCGACACGTCGGGCGCCAACTTCTGATCGAGTTTCGTTTTGCCGCATATCGCGCAAACTGTCAGCTTGGACAACCGTTGTATGCATCTATATATACAATCTATATGTATGTGCGAGGTGCCGCCCGCTAGGCGACGTGTGAGTTGTAGATTGATTTTTTCGTGAGAAACGTTACGGCGTTTCAGAGTTCGCGCTTGCTTTATTTTTCCCCCTTTCTTTTGTGCAACAAAAACCAACCCGCGCTCCGAAAAGGAATTAACTTGAGAGGTTTCTTATACTTTGACCCGAGATTCGATAAAAATCCAATATCTATTAAATTTTACAATGATTGATACGAGAGTTTGAGGTTAACGAAAATTTCGAAATGCGGGTTTATATTGGATGTATATAAATGCCGTAAAAATTGTTATTGGAACCAGAATTATTCGTTATCACGAGATTCGATTGTTATTGTGTCTCTGTGAGCGTAGGTGCATTCTTTGCGGAATGAATTTAGATTTGAAGAATAACGTTATATTTTACGAGTTGCGTATATTATACGCGCATCGATGGAACGAACGCGTGTACATCTTGATTTCGTGGTTGAAAATAGACAAACAAACCGTATCAAGTCTATATACGTAATCAGAGTCGACGCACACCACTTTCTATTCGAGTAGATATACAAAGAGCGTTAATCTGATCAAATGAAATGACGTACAGTCTAATTAATTAAATTTCTTTCAAAATTTTCCTATATGTAAATAAAAGTTTCAATTAAACTTTTGCAATTAAAGATCCATTTAAAAAAATATACCTCATCAATTTTTATTGCGGACTCTGTAAAGAGAGTAACTTCGCCAAGTAAATACAGAAAAATATACGTCGTCGAAAGTGTATATATTGATTTCATTTAATTATATCGTCGTTTACATTCGTAAATTGTGTATATATTGACCTGATTAACAGGTTGCAGCATATTCCTCAACACTTCAATTTAAGCGGTTGTCTAAATAATAAAATCATCATTTTACTTTTCTTCCTAATCAGTTTTTCTTATTTCGGAAAATTCTGCGCGAGTATAATAATACAGTGATAAAAATAATGTTATGTATATAACACAATAAAATTTATAGTTTCAATTTCAAGTTTACCAGATAGAACATACTGAAAATTGTACGAAACATTGAATATTGCATATATATCGAGATACCTTTGGTATGAAGCTTTTGTTTACGCGACTTTTTTCTTTATACAGGATCGCGCGCGATTCTCGAGCTCCCGCGTGATTACTTAAAATGGGAAAGCGCAGTAGAAAAAAAGAGAAAAGTTGTATTAACGAAAGACCTCGTCCCGCGATCGTCTTGTTTTTAATCATACGGTCTGTCAGCGTCCCGCTTTGAAGGGTCACAATTGAAAGTCAGGAGCCGTTCGAACACCCTCTCTCCGCCTCCCCCTTTCGCCTTCACTTCCTTTATCCGACTTTTTTATTTCTGCTGTATACCAACGTAAATTGTCAACGGATACACCGCGTTCCCACACACATACCGATCTACGCAAACAAATTAGATCGGACGTGGTAGTGTGTCGATTATTCACCTAGATATGTATTATATATATATATACTTGCAGATGTGAGGTAAATTTTATTCTTATATTTCATTCTATATATAACTTATTTGTTTCATCTTTTGAACTACGTTTGTTTAATTGCAATTACAGTTTATTTAAGAAACTGACGGAGACAAATTGTTGTATTAAAGTATATTGTATATTTAAAATATTAATATCGTCTGAGTAAATAAGGTAAGTTTAGAAAATATCGGTTGGTTTGATGAAGCAATGATTTAGACAATTTTGAGTCAGTAACTTTGATTCATATAAGTAAAACTATTTTTTTATTCAATTTTCTATAGGATAATAAGCAGTTGAAAGTTTTCTACACTGAAAATAATAGACTCTTGTTCGTAGAGGAATTTTTGCTCGAAAATGATTCTTTTATAATCAAAAGAAATATGTTTAATTTTAGGATACTGGTCTTTTTGTGTTAAATTTCCCAATTTTTATCAAAAATAGATTCGAGTTAATTATACATAGAAAAAACTGCTTGATTATAAATTAATCATTTTAAAGCAAGCAGATTTTCCGTTTTAGTCATATTTAAGAATAATTTATCTACAAAGAGTTGATTTCTTCAGTGCATGCGGAATATTTTTTATTTTACTGTTGGCTATATAAGAAACATTAGATGCAATTGATCAAAAAGGATTATACCGGATGTAAATTCAAAATCAAATGGGTAAAGATTCGTTAAACATTATACACAAAATGTAAATTACGATCACTATTTTATATTTTCTTTTAAATAAATAACTTTTTTTAAATAAAAATGGCAAATAAACACATGTTGTCCAGCATGAATATTACAATAAAATTATGCGTGTCCACTTTTAGCATGTGTTATATTGCAACTGCACCCAACTCTACTAAGATGTTAGAGTATAAATCTCTATATAAAAAATTCAAATTGCATCGATTTATTTTATTCGGTAAAAAAAATTAGAGACATGATTATTTTTAAAATAATCATTATATAATAACCAGGCTAATGTATTGTAAGAAATGTAATTAATAAGCCTATTCGATTACCTCATTGGACATTAACGTTTTATCACATAAACACATCTCTCACACCAAACTCTAGGATATATATACTACTATAAAAATATAAAGAAAACCGAAGTTTTAGTTATGTATATAATAACGAAAAATTTCGTCAAAAAAGCGTTTGACTTTGATCACTTACAACTCAAAAATAAATAAAGACCATGTTAAGATATTAACGCTTTCTCTTTTAAATCCAATCTACTTGATTTCATTTGAGAAGATTGAAGTCTCACCCTCCTTGTTGATTTAGAAAATTAAGAATTCATTTAAACTGGATGAGGACAGGTTGATTACATGTTGGAAACCAAAAAACCACAATTTACTGATAAAATTGCGACGTTTCGTCGACAAAGTTGCATCAACCACATTAGGCACTGTTTATTTAAAATTTGGTTAACAAAAATACATAATTGAAACCACATAAAAAAATGTTTTCCACTTACATGGGTATATACAATAAATTCGTATCTTTTGTAAATTTATTGTATATATACACATGTAAGTGGAAAACATTTTTTTGTGTGGTTTCAATTATGTATTTTTGTTAACCAAATTTTAAATAAACAGTGCCTGATGAGGTCGATGCAACTTTGTCGACGGAACGTTGCAATTTTATCAGTAAATTGTGGTTTTTTGGTTTCCAACATGTAATCAACCTGTCCTCATCCAATTCAAAAAAATTCTAAATCTACTTGATTTCAGCTTTCTTCTGAAATTAAGTTTAAGGATCTATTTCTATTTGTTTTTGAGTTAGAAGTGATCAAAGTCAAGGGCTTTTTTGGCTTTGATAATTGCTTATATCTATCGTAAAAATAGCGTTGGAGTCTAAAACACCGGATTTATTTTTATAGTAGTAAATATATCCTAGAGTTTCGTAAAGATCCGTTTCCCGGAGATGTGACACTCTCCTGATGAGGAAACATTGAACATGAACGTATCTCAAAAACTTTAAATCCGTATAAGTCTACAATGGTTTATTACTACCCTATACTACAGTTTTAAGATATTCTAGTCAAAGTAATATTACGAAGCTATTGTCATCATTTTCACATAGATGGTCCCACTAGTATTTGAGAAAACCCGGTATCCGGTTTCACCCACATACTCGGTTTTGGTCATTGCACACACACGTATTGATCTAAATATTATTTATACTTATAAATCTTAAGAAAATCATGCATATTATTTGAAACCAATACAAGGATCAGATGAGAATATTTTCACCAAAAGATAACATTCTTTTTATAAAAAATAAAATGTACTGTCTGCACATACCCAATTGTTGATCAGTTAAGGGAAATTCGTACGTTCATAGAATAATTGTACGTTAAAAAAGCTAATAATTGCATACATTATGACACACACACAAAGTATAAGTTTTAAAATTCCTTTTAGCCATCTGAGCAAAATAAAATAACTGCTATTTTCAATTATTGATTATGTAACCTTTAAATTGTGCGTATAGATTAGATTTATGTAAATTGTGCAACGATTAGATTTATGTAAATCTTATTATTTTATTGAAATAATATACCGATCAGAAATTGGTTCATGATCTACAATTGCGATACTTTAAGGTATGTCCATTTTTAAGGCATGTTATCACTTTGAAATTGAACATTAATTATTATACTCTATATTTGTAATAAAAAATAAAAAACTTCGACGACTAGTAATATTCTATAACACAAAATATTAAATCTACGGAGGATAATGTGAATCGAATCCTCACTGGATAGATATATCATTGAATGTAGAAATTATTGACTTCCTAATATGAATTTAAATACGAACGTGCGTCGGTAATGCCAGGACTTTCAAAGCCGTCGCCCTAGTATTTAAATTCATATTAGGAAGTCAATAATTTCTACATTTAATCGTAAGTTCTATTCAGGTTTCAATTATCGTTATTAACATTGCTTAGAGAGAATATAAATTGGCCGCTCGTGCCCCCTCGTGTATTAACCATCCAGCTACACTTTTTATATACAGAATAAAATTAAAATTCGACGTTTATTTGCGGTAAATATTTTTTAAGATACCGACATTAATCTAAACACGAGGTGATAATATTGAAGGAATCAACGAGGTAGGAGTAAATAAACGTTTGTCAACTATAGCGTGCTCTTACCAGATTTTCCTTTCGATGAATCATAATCACGCAAACGTTCAAATTTTACGAAAAATATCACAGGCAAATCTTTTTTTTCTATCTTCCGTAAAGATTTCTCACTTGATACGTTATTTTTTTCGCGCTAAAAGAAAGAAAGCGAAGAAGCACCTCGGTGATAAAGATAGAGCGATTGTGCTTATATTCGTTGTATTCTTTATTACGGCTTCACCTCATTTCGGAGTACTCGTTTGGTAGTCCGGGCGAAAGCACTTCCCTACCGAATAATGGAACTTGATAAAACCCAGCAAAAGAGAGTGAAAAAGTGAGAGAGAGAGAGAGAAGGTGGGAAGAGGGGAGGATTGTCGTATAGAATAGTATAGAAAGGAAAGAGGTATATACGTGTACGAAAGGAAAATGCGTGTGGGCCGAGTTTGGAGGGTAAAATTATCGTGGTTATTGGCCAGAGTAAAATCCTCACGACCAAGAACGTAAAACCGTTTTCGGTGGGACTGTAGGAGGGATGGAGAGGTGGGTAAATCCCCCTTTTATGAATGTGGTCCATAGAGAAAGAGATAGAGAGAGAGAGAGAGAGGAGCCAAGTAAAATATCCGGGGACGAGCCGAACGAGATATATACCGAGAGAATATAAGAGTGAAAGAGAGAAACAAAAAGGATGAACGTCAGCTTTTGGACAGATTAGGTACATTCTTTTCCGCGTATAATCTATAATTCTGATCCGTTTTCGATTCTTTTGTGGGCATATCATAAGAATGAAGAGATTTATTTCAAGTCGAGCTTTAATTCGCGTTTTTATTAAGTCGAATTCACTCCTCGAGTGCGAACAAAAGAGGAAAAAGAAAGTTGTCTTTCGACCGATCGACCGCGGATTAATTAACTTTTGAGGGCGGAAACGCGGCTAATTGTTCATTACAATTATTTGTACGCCCCCGTATATTTTATTAAGATCGTAAACACACAATTTAAATTGATAAACATGGCGGCTCATTAATTTACGACTGCCGTTACTAAATTTATTATGCGTTCGTGACTTTTCATTCACGCGTAATTTTATTTATATACATATATACATGCGTGTGTAGATGTTAATTCAAATTGGTATATAAAATCATTTTATAAAACGAATCTGGAACATATATACATATATAATAAGCAGCTTAACTATTAGCTTATATCGTAAATCTTACCAAGCTTTAACTTTATCAAACAGATTTGATAATGTTCTCTTTCTCTCAAATTTTTCATAAATTTTAACATTTTTCAAAAGTTTCAGTTTTAAGAAATTTTCTATAATGTATAAGAGATACGCAGCGCGAGTAGTACATCGCGATTACGATCAGCCGATAGTCGATCATTACTGAATAAATATAAATTTTAACCTTTATACCATAAAGAAAACTATGGATAAATATGGCGTAAAGGAATAGATTATACACGGTGCACTCTGTGTGTAAAAGTAAAAAAGAACGCGTGTAAGGTATTATTGTTGCTTCAAAGCCTCTTAAACGATATTGGATCGTTATATTGAAGTTATCGACTGAGTTTTAAATTACTTATATTTTGTCTATATAGATCTATTAAAATTGCTTCAAGAACTACACGGGCCCTTTATGAATAAAGTATACTGATTTCCTTTATGCAACAACTATCCCCATTTTACAGATATTTTCCAACGTTTTACCAAGACAACAAGGATGATCGAAAAAAAAAAAAAAATAATAATTTACATATTTTTCGCATCCTATTTAAATTCTATCGTAAAATATAAACATCGTAAAATGTAAATTATATCATATATATCGTAATACCTTCGTTCTTAGATAGCTCGACTGTAACTCTTATTTGTATTTCATCGAATCGAATTTTATATGCAACAATATTGTTTCCTTTTTTTCTTCCTCTTGTATTTCGTTATTTATATTTTGGAATATTTCTGTAGTACGAAGTTAATACGATTTCTTTTTTCTAGCTTCGGCCTTGTAATAACGAAAACGAATTATTTATAATGAGAGTAAAGTTTAAATGAGTGCATTTCGTAATACCTGCACGTGGGTAAGAAGAGGGAGAGAGAGAGAGAGAGAGAGTGAAAAGAACTGCAAAAAGTAGAGTGCAAATGGTTCTATTAGGCAAAAAGTAAATTTTTTATTAAAAAAAACAAAACATTTCTGTAGGTTGGAGGAAGTATCAAAATAATGAAAAAGTTAAAAAATAATTTAATGGACGACGGGTATAATACGGCTTGGAGCGAATGTATAAGGTAGCGTAACAAAACGGATAGTATGTACGTAAAATAAAAAAAAATAAATTTTTTTAAAAGTGGTTTTTGAATATGAAATCCATTTAAAAATAATATTGTTGTACTAAATATTAAAATTAATGTACAAAATAGTTACAAGCTTACAGAAGAATGTAATAACCGTGTATTATTTAAAATTTAAATTATACGTTCTCGAAGTACGTTTAATAAAAATAATATTTGTGCACGAAATCGTAAGAAGTATTGAAAACAAAAATTAATTTTAATATTTTACGAGAGAAAAATAAACATAAAAGTTTCGTTTACCGGAACAAAATTTATGTGTTTGAAAAAGATCGTCTATTTTCCACCGCAACCAATCGTTAGGAAACTTACTCGAGAATCGAATAATTCGATTAATACCCCGACTACCACATATTAACTTGATTGCTCAATATTTTCAATTTCGCGGTGAATGCATTTCTCTAAATATAAAGTCAGCTTGCAGAGAAAAAAAAGGAACAGAAACGAAAAAAATAAAAAAAAAAATAACGTGTAATTATTTAAAGTTCTATCTGATTTCCTCTTTTTTAAAACCGTTAAAAGCTTTACCGGCAATTTGAATAATAGCTCCCATGGGATTAATTAAGAATAGCGAAAGGTAACACATTAGCTTTTAGCAAAATAGATATTTAAATATGCCCAGGTTCTTTTGAAACAAAAAAATGCGCGTACAAAAATAAAAAAAAAAACATACACATTAGGATCAGGTTATTTTAGTCATTTTTTAAAAGCACACGGTCCATCAACGTGAAACTGTCACCAGGCATGAAAATGCGACGGTGCAAGTGTATGTACTTCACCCTTTTTTCCCTCGGTGCTTTTGGATTTAATGGGCTTCCGCTCATTCTGTGTAACACCAAATTGTAACCGTCGCTCGTCGTTACATTGTGTGTTCCACCCCCACATCCACCCCGTGCGCCTCTCTCCTTCTCTTACTCTATGACGAACAGCCTTGTTGGTTCGACGAGCCCAATCTGCAATCCAATTTTCGATATTACGTACTTTACATCGCGCATATGTATAAGAATGGAAAAAGATTTTATTGTATACGCACATATATAATTGTTTTTATCGATTATTACGCAACTTCGCTTATTTTGTACAAACTATGCCGATTTAAATACCAAGTGTATTTATACACTTGATGAATTTAACAGTTTACTAATTTTCAATAAAAAATTTGCTTTCTGATAACACCGATTCGGCTACATCATAAACGCGTACGTACACGTCTTTCGCTGATTGATACGAACAACATATCTATATTTATCCCGAAAGATATATTTTACATGTGAAGTTCCTTGGTATTTATCGAGCAATCAAATCAAAAAGTTTGGTTGCTGACGTTTCATAGTGCTTTACAAGTCCTTATCAATCGTTACTTTTATCATCAAATTAATACGTCGACTTATTTAACCACAAATATATTATACCTATCTATAATGTAAAATGTTCATATTTAATTACCGTCTAAATTCTTTCGAGTGAAAATCATTCGATTCGAGACAAAACGGCATCATTCGAGTCTAAGAATGTTTCAGTTGTCACTCAAATCGGGTGGCTCTCACTCGAAGGAAAATTAGAGAGTATATTATTAAAAAATTTACTCATTTTACTGTCGCAAAATCATAAATTTATCCAAAGTTAATTTTCACTCTAAAAAAATTAAATATAGAAGTATAAATATGCAAGATTCTATTTAATTATCTGCGTAAAACGTTAATTATGTTAAAACCTAGAGTTATGGTTAATTTTGATTAAAAAGTTACTCACGGATGCAAATATTACAATTTTTATTTACATCGTCGATCGTTTTATTTAAATGTTTTGCATGTATTTTACTATTGGCACGATGAGAAGCTTTTTAAGGATATCGTGAAATTTTAATTTTTCAATTTCGTTTTACACCAGACTTACCGCATAAATTATGCAAATGACCCAAAAACATATATTACACCATAAAAAAGGAGGTGCTCTCCGTTCTTTATTAGAGAATCAAATTTTCAATTCGGTTAATTAAACTGCGATTTATATATGCATTCACAACAATCTGATCATTTAATATTCAGCTTCTATTGTACGTTTTATAATTTACAAAAAAAAAGCTTTTGTTTATCGTCACCGAAATTTTTCCTTTTGTTCTTTTTTTATAAAATTCATAGAAATAATATTTTATTCATTTTGTAATTCGACGTTATGAAATTATAAAATAACGCAGCCAATCAATTGTATTCAATTATTTAAAATATTGTAAACGCTAACAAGGTATATGGCAAATACATCAGTAGATAAACAATTTTATAGAATAATAACCTTTTTTATATGTAACTTATATTCCATAATAGTTTTCTGCAATTGAAAGTACTGAAATAAAAAACACCTTCCAAGAAGGTGTCAAAACCGGCAAGTATTGTTATTCTAATCAAACTTTGAAAATTGTTATCTGATAAATAAATAATTTTAATTCTAACTCCCATATTTTATCTATTTCTTTGAATTTTAATTAAACATTTTTTTTAATCTTATAAAAATTACATATAAAAAATTTCTGCAATTGAAAGAACTGAAATCAAACTGAAATCGACAAGTATTTTAAATCGTACCATAAATATATATTTTAAATAAACATTAATATATATATACAATATTACTTAAACTTCGTAAAAAGTTTCTGCAATTGCAAGCACTGAAATCAAACTGTAATCGACAAGTATTTTGAATCATGAAAAATGTCTACCAATCTGAATACAGATTTTTTTTATTAAAAGTATCTTATACTTTTACTTTTCATTTCTGGCCCTGCCATGTCTTACAGTAATAAATAAATATAATATTCTAATGATGTTAATTTGTGGAAAATTAATTTCTGCAAAACTAATAAAATGGACATTTCTTCTGTTTTATTCTTTTAAATAAAATAATACTTGCACCACCGTTGGTTAATAGATGTTACCTTTTCATATAGGTGTTAATTCTGACTATATTAACTGATGTTACATTTTATGAATCATTACATACATCTTAGCTATTATCTTATTTTAAAATTTAAGGGGCCTAATATATTATGCAAAGCGACTTGTGGCATATTATTAAATAGTGTAAAGACCCATCCACGCGTGGAAACAAGACTGTATACTATAAACCAATAATTTATTATTAATAAAATAATTTGTGGTGCAAGTATTATTTTATTTAAAAGAATAAAACAGAAGAAATGTCCATTTTATTAGTTTTGCAGAAATTAATTTTCCACAAATTAACATCATTAGAATATTATATTTATTTATTACTGTAAGACATGGCAGGGCCAGAAATGAAAAGTAAAAGTATAAGATACTTTTAATAAAAAAAATCTGTATTCAGATTGGTAGACATTTTTCATGATTCAAAATACTTGTCGATTACAGTTTGATTTCAGTGCTTGCAATTGCAGAAACTTTTTACGAAGTTTAAGTAATATTGTATATATATATTAATGTTTATTTAAAATATATATTTATGGTACGATTTAAAATACTTGTCGATTTCAGTTTGATTTCAGTTCTTTCAATTGCAGAAATTTTTTATATGTAATTTTTATAAGATTAAAAAAAATGTTTAATTAAAATTCAAAGAAATAGATAAAATATGGGAGTTAGAATTAAAATTATTTATTTATCAGATAACAATTTTCAAAGTTTGATTAGAATAACAATACTTGCCGGTTTTGACACCTTCTTGGAAGGTGTTTTTTATTTCAGTACTTTCAATTGCAGAAAACTATTATGGAATATAAGTTACATATAAAAAAGGTTATTATTCTATAAAATTGTTTATCTACTGATGTAAAGCACGGGAAGGATAGGCATTGTTTATTTAAAGAAAATTAAAAAAAAAAGTTTCCTTTTTATCTGTTTTGTGGAAATTAATTTAAAGTTTTTATAGAGTTTAAGCAAAATATAAGTAGAAATAGGATGGGAGTAATAATTAAAGATTTTTTTATCAGATAACATTTTTCAAAGTGTGATTGGAAACCATACTTGCAAATGTTGACATTTTCGTAGAAGGTGTTTTTATTAATACATAAGTGTATAATTTTAATAAATTAATAAAAAAGAAAAATAAAATAAAAATATTTAATTATCATTTCATTTATGCGTTAAAAAAATGGTTATTTCTTACAAAACAGTAAAATGAAACATTTCCTAGTTGCATTGTATTTATTTTACAAACAAATTTGTGTATTATGACATATCTAATAATCATTTATTCAAAGAAAAATACAACTACGGTTAACAGTGAATTACGCCACCATACCATATATATCCATTAGATAATATGTACAATGTATTTTTTTCTCTTCTTGACAAATCACAATTAAACTTGCCTAGAATAAAGGATCATCGATTTATTCTTTAAATATAATTATGTAAATCTAAATATATACTATATAGTTTAGATTACAACTGGACTGGCACATCTAATAGAAAGTTTCTTCTCAAAGCGACTAAAATTTGCCCATTATTATATTATAACACATTTGTTTATGCTATATGTGGGACTGTATATATTTCAGTTTATAGTTAGACTTAAGACAGAACCACAATTATTTACTTACACAAAATTTGTTTCATTAATTAAATCAATGACTCAATTACAGAATTATCCTATGTTGGTACTTTCAATTCTTTCAATTCTTATATCAATGCAGCTCTCAGTACATATTGTTTTTGAATCATGTATAAGCTGCACTTATACAAATACAAGTAATTAACCAGAGTCAAATGAACAACTCCAGCGAATGAATACCATTAATAAATAAGAAAAATCCTATGAAATATATATATATATATTTACATACTCATAATAGTGCACTTTTTAGGTAGCCTCTCGTCACTTAAATTTAAATTTGTTTTGCTGTATCTTCAGAGATTTATGATAATATTTACAAGGTAAAATGTTCCTAACAGCAAATTTGCTTTAATTTTACTTTGTACCAATAATTTTTCATTTCAGAGACGTTATTTGCTTAAAATTAATATACTTTAAAAATAACCCTTTCTTATTCAGTGAATTTAATATGATACACTTATAGTTTTAATTAAGCTAAATTTATTTGTAACAAATTAAATTCTATATTATTGGGTTACTATAATAATTAATGACAACAGTACAATTTAATATTATAATTTTAGTACAACACAAGAAATTCTATTTAATTACTTAACTATATATGTTAGTTAGTGTCACTATCAAACTTTTTATAGGCATGTGAAAGTTACAAAATTATTAAATGCCTTTTACGCTTACCAAACAACTGACACATTGATTTTATTTAAATATTAAAAAAGGTATTCAATAAATATATATGTAAAGAGAACAATATAACTTATCAACATTCTTTTAAATTATTTAAGTCAGTACATATAACTATTAAGCAATCATTTCACTTAACGTTGGAAAGAATATATCATACTTCATATGTTATAGTCCATATCATTATTAAATATTATGTACTTGGCAAAGTATCGAACACATATATTGGCTTTATATAGAATATAAAATGATTATTCAGTAATTTGAATTAGGATAGAGAACGATAAAGCATCCACTTAATTATAATCTATTGTTTTTTAAATTATTTTGGTCAATGTGGAAAACATTGAGATATCATGAGGGATTCATTATAAAAATACAATAGCATAAGTCCCTTCAAATAATATAAACTTAAAGCAAACACATCAAATTATATAAATAAAATGAATTAATAATATAATAAATATAATTAAAATAATGTAATAATATACATTTATTTTTTGTGCAATTCTTATTAATATTATACTTTAAGATTAAAAAAAGTTATACCATCACTTGCATGGGAATGAAAACATTGTTTTCATGGTTAGAATTTTATCAATGTTTGTCTTTCTCTCTCTCTCTCTCTCTCTCTCTCTCTCTCTCTCTCTCTCTCTCTATCTCTCTCACTCTTTCTCTCGTCGAGATGTCAAAAGTCGACATGCTAGTATAGTATATGGGCGAATATGAAATCTTCACCTTGCAATAGTATCTGCATTCAGCTGTGACAAAAGTATTCACCTGAAACTAGCTCCCTCTCGTGGCTACGTTTGAACTTCTTCTATAAGTTTTTACTTCTGTACGCGCTCTCTCATGGGCTGGAAAGCATTGTTTCTCTTTCTATCTCATGCCTTTCCTATACTATCTCTATCTCATTTTGTTTGAAGTTGACTATATATATCAAAAGGGAGAAGACGAAAATTGAGGAAAGGAAATCAGCAAGCAATATCTTTGGCATTAATTTTCTTGATTGTGCGTAAATGAATTCGTGTAAAACTTGTTGTACAGTAAAGATTAATAAATAAGGAACGTAATGCGTGGTCAATAGCATAAATACATAATGTAATAATGCAGCGGTTAGAAAAGTAAAAATCTGGGGGGCTAGTTAGCTGTATATAATGGCTCTCGCGCCTATACTTGCGTCAGGCGCTATCGCGCCTTTTGATTTGATATAACAAATTATTTATACCGATTTAATTAAATTAACTAATCTGTACATACTCACAGCGAAGATAAAAAACAATTTACTCGATTTTTAGTAACGAACTGACGTTATTGTTTGGTAATAGTAATATTTTTCGATTTACCAAAACATGTATATTTTGAGATGTACTAAAAACGTATTTTTAGAAAATGTTCGTATGTGTGTGCATGTGTGCACGTATACGGCAGTATTTCTGAAACTACTTGGACAATATCGATGGACTTAGGCATGAGTCAAAGAATTGATTTTTACATCTGTGAATTCGCTTAAGGTTAACCCAATTGTCAATTTTTCAAAAATTTATTTATAAAAATTTTGAATGTTTCAAATGATATTTTCATATGCAATTTAATACTAATCATACTCTGTAGAGAATAAAAAATCTTTCCTCTCAATTCGAATTTTTTAAATTATTTCTATTAGTTTCAAGTTTAAACAAGTGGATTATATATGCTTTTTATTTCTGAAAACGTTCGATATAAAAAACCCAATTTTTTCACATTTTAATTTTTTTACAGTTTATGACCATGGTTCTTTCACCATACATTTTTTTAGCACATTTAACTGATTAATTTCCAAAATATAAAATAATTAAAAATAATAATTTTTTTTAAATATCAAAAAACTAATAGAGATAATTAGTTAATCCAAAATCGAGCAGATAGATTTTATTATTCTCTATAAAGTACATTTGGTCCAATTAATAAAAATTAATATTATCAAATTTTTTGAAAAATTAATTTTTAAAAATCGAAAATTGTTTGTAAAAAAAACTATTTAGGGGAGAAATAACCAAAGTCTTCCGGAATTCGGAAAATAAAAAGCAAACTACACGCGCAAGCTGAGCTATACTGACCGAGTAGTTACGAAAATACGGCGGTACACGTACAGACACACACTCACGGGCGCATTTTCTAAAAACAAGTGATTTCGACTCCTGACATGTTGAAACATACTTATAACATGTTTTTAAAAAGAAAGTAGTAAAAAATTCTGATTCTTTTCAATCTGTTTTATGTCTTTCAAACTCATGGGTCAAATGAGCTGAAAAAATCATGATGATAAATAATAATAGTGGATATATGCTATAAAAATTTCAAACCATTATAAAAACTAAGTTTTAATAAAAGAAAAATAAGAACTGAAAAATTTTTCTATGTTTAACGTTCTTGGGGTTAGAAAGCGTTGAATCCATTTGAAATTGTTGGGAAGATATGGTATCAACGGTAGCTATATACTTTTTCAGCTCAATAGATTTATAATCAGCGAAGTTATTGAGCATTATATATTTTTGGACTAAATTTTTGTTTACGCACATCTCTGAATTTAATAAGTCAAATGGGTTGAAAAATAATGGTAGTAGAGTATCATAGTGGCTATATAATGCGAATCTTGAGAAAAAATTTTGTATATTAGCATGCTTTATGGGATAACAACCTCTATAGCTTTATTAAAACTTTTTAGAAACATGTGCTGAGATATTTACAATACTTAAATGCTGTATTATTTGATGCGGAACTCTCGGAAAATGGTTTAATCTGTCCGAAAAGACACGTTCCATTACATTTTCAGAGGAATTTTTCATTTGTAATGATCGTCCAAAATAAATTAGTGCGAAACATAAACAATGTCGAAAACGTTGAATAATTTTATTAGGGCTAGATTTCCTATTTTAGAATATTATACTACATATATAGGAGCGATACATTAATTTTGAGGATAAGCTACGTGTCAATGAAAATGGGAAAATTGGTATGGCGGTTCTTTATATTTCGTTTCCGCGAAGTAGAGAAAATATGTTTTATATACAGAAAGGGAGACCGGGAACTGCAAGAATTTTTATTATCCAAAGTAAAAGTTGTTCGCAGCCGAGTCACGATTAAGAAAAGTAAATAGATTTTCTTGGGCAGTCGAGCATTCACGAAGAAGAAGAAACAGAAGCAAGTTTTCTTGAATGGATCCTTTAAAACACGCGGAGGAGTGATACAAGAATGAAAAAAAAAACATAAGAGACGAAAAAATAAAGAAACAATTAGTTTTCTTTTTCTTTGTGTCCACTAGCCTTGTGGATGATCTTGAAGTTATCGACGACCGGCGAGAAAGTTTGCCGCGCTGAAGAATCGTTTTCCAAAGTAGCTACCAACGAGAACGGAAACTCTGATGAGAGGGAGAGAGAGAGGGAGGGAGGGAGAGAGAGAGAGAAACCGGGCCAAGAGGCAAACCGTACCGGATGTAATTACTTGAATACGTTCCGCTTACGTACAAGTGACGGTGCGTCCTGAGATGCGCTTTTTTGCAGTTCACAGAACCAGAAAATGGCCGACTTCTTCCTTCTCTCTCTTCTTTTTTTTTCGTCTATCTGGCTCTCGCTTTTTCCAATGTCCTAGGTGTTCTATATATCAATCTTACTCTCTCTTTCTTCCTCCACAGTTTCGACCTTCTCTCTCTCTTCTCGCAATAATGTCATCGGGAACCAATTCCACCGAGTTGAGATAGAAATGTGCGTTTGAAGATGAGATTTTCTAATTTTATTGTCTGCACACCGTGGATACATATATATATATAAAGCGAGAGAGAGAGAGGGGGGGGGGAAGAAAAAAAAAGTCCAATTTGGACTGGCTGATATAGCGCTTCGAAGATAGTTTAATGGCAGGGAGGGCGTGCTTTTGTGATCCTGCAATTTCATTTTGCGGTATATTTACGAGGGACTACGACTTTTCATTGACGAGTTTTATCTTTCTCGGTTATAGATTGATAATTTATACAATCTTTCGCGTATACCTTTTCCTCCGATAATACGACTTCCCCCCGATATTTCACTAAATTCCTTCTAATGACAAATTATCGATCACCTGTAAGCACATTTAGAAATCTCTATTGCCTACACAGTTTTCCTAGGAATATTTTAATGATACTTGACGCGCGGTGACGATCGTGCATACGATTACTGATTACCGTGCAAATGATATCATTCGAGATGTAGTTAAATCGTTTAACGAAATGAAAAAAAGAAACGAAATTATATCTAGTACATTAAAAATCGCGTTTAAATAAACACACGTAAATTTGTATTAATTCTGAAATATTCAGGAATTCGGTTAAAATAATTTCTCTTAAACCCGTATAATATATTTAAATTACTTTATATTTACCATGCGAATATTCTCTTCTTTTTTTTTTCTTTTTTAAATTTCATTTGATTAAATCTCAATATTTAAAGAGACTCAAACAATTCATGACATTTTAAAATTTTCAACGCGAATAAATGAGAATAAACATGAAAAAGAAAAAAAGAAATAAATAAAAGAAGAAAAAAAAAAGACGAGAAATTCATTTGAAAGTAGATTTTCAATGTAAAGAACTCCCTTAAATTTAAAACGCATATTTTAACTTTGAAACGACATGTAGCGTACGTTAGGATCCTTAAAGCGTTTTCCATTTCTTTAAAGACTTTCCTACACTCTTTAAAAGTAAACTAAAGTTTCTCTCCAACACAGAATTCTCCGAATAAAATGGTAAAACCTACGCTCATTGATATTTCCTTTTCGTAGACGTGTAACCCGAGTATAAAATTGTTAATTTTTAATTAAATTCGTGGGAATTTGTTGTTACTACGTTATATATTATATGCGATCGCATTCTTGGCGGTCGACGATAATTAATGTAAACCAAATGTTGAAACGTAAAATAAGATGGACGTACATATAATTGAAAGTAAGTTAAACGTTCGCTCGTACGGAACGAAGTTAATTAAAAAATTGTCTATTGACTTTTTCTGGTAGTTTTTCTCAATTTTCCGTTGAATGCCTGCGGAGGGTGGAGCGGGGAGGGGGGGAGGGGGGTCGAAAAGAAGAGAAGTCGGTAGTGGCGCGAAGCTCAAGACAGGCCGAGGGCTCTTAAAACGATTGCGTTTCGACAGTGACGAAGGCACGACGGTAAAAGAGTCGTTACACTACTTCGTTCCACGGTGGTCGGAAGTTTTCGGCGATGCCACGGCTATGGCGCAATGCCTGGGGATCGAGTGGAGTTTCGGTGCAACTTGCCCGCGTAAACTTCCGGAAAAATCTCCGCCACTCTTTTATCTCTTTTTACTTAACCTGTCCATCCTTTTCCCGCCCTCTCCCCTTCTCCACCACCACATCCTTAACCCACACCCGCCTTTTCCTTCTTTTTCAATCTCTGATGTATTTTACCGAATAGATTTATAGGAAGCAATGTATGTGTGCATATATATATATATATATATATATATATATATATATACATATATATATATATATACGCGTATTAAAAAAAAAGATAAGACAACAATTTATATATATATATACGCGTAATGTTTTCTTTTCTATTTTTAACCTATATCTATATGTAGACAGACGAAATTGGACCATACAACGTTCATTTATATATATACGTTTTATGCAATGACAAGTTTATTCGTTAATTGAATTTCTAAAAACCAACGATGTTAATTCTAATTTAACATCTGTTTTCAATGTAAATTCCGGTATATCCAATATGTATTTAAATCAGTAGTACATTTAATTAAATACGCTAATAGATTTATTTAATTGCAAATTCAATAAGGAGGGAAGGAAGGATTCGGTGGAGCAAAGTATTTTAACCATTTCTGCTTTTGAAATAATTAAAGTTAAAATATGTAAAATCATAATAATTACAAACTACGGAATTTTGTTTTCTTTTTCCTTTTTTCTTAATTTTGCTCGATACGAGAAGTAAATATACGTGTATATTTAAATAAAAGTAAAAGTATTTCTTAACAATTTACTAAAAAATTCTCTGATTGCAAAATATTGCAGAAATATAATGTACGTCGAAAGTTGGTGAAAAAAAATTTAATGAATACTACAAAATTCCTTTGAACGATTGTTTTTTTTTTTATTTCTCCCGTTTTAATCCGATTATAATATTTAAAGACGTTATTTTTAACTACGACTCGCAATAAAATTTACGACACAAAGAAAACAACGGTTTATTCACTAACTATACACATACAGAGAAACAATGATGCGACGATAATTAATAAATTATTTGTACTCCAATATATTATCGATATTGAATATCAATTCAATCATTTATAATTACATAACGAATGAAACATCATATATTCGCGATTGTTAATACGAAATGTATAATAAAGAAGTCAAGCGAACTAAGGTAAAAAAAAAAGGAAAAAATACATATTGTACAGTAGAAGGTTAAAAGGTTCGTGAGCAGCGAGTGCAAAAGGTGTATATACGTTGGACGCGAAAGTTTTGTTGTAAGCGAATGTTATATACCTCTTTTTTTCATTGAGCTTGAGAGAAAAACTTCCGGCCACCTCGTTACGACGACACGTCGAGTCGTGCCTTACAATAAGTGTTGCTACAGCGAATTGAAACCTCTACGAGGTATATCGATGATAGATGATACCTTTGAAAGACTACAATTTTTTGTTATTCCCACCATTTATTTTTTTTTTCACCTTACCTTTACGTTCTTCGTGTTTCCTTTTATTAATACGTTACGTAAATGTTTAATAAAACAAAAAAAAAATGGTTCTATCGACGGTTTTTACAGTGAATTTTTATGTATAAGCAATTTGCACACGAATATAGGCGCGCACGTGTACGATGGAAGTATTTTTATTTATAAAGAGAGAGAGAGAGAAAAAAGAAAGTCGGAAATATGTTTTATCAAACGTCTATAACCTTTCTAAAGATAAAACGTATATGTATATTTTTATTTGCGAAATCTCGTTTAAAAAGAAAACATAGTTCTTTTATACCACAAAAAATTTCTTTAAGAGTTTAAGAAATTCTTTTAAACGTAGTTTGTTTTTAATTAAGGCGCACACGCTCTCGCATACACGTTTATATACACATTCCCATTATCCCCGAGAGACGCGGCTATTTTTTCGCAATATAAAAGACAAATTGTAGAATTATCAATTTGCGAAGTAGCGGTGAAAGATGTGAGCAATCGTCAAGGTAAAAGATCGCCACCAACAAGTTGAATACGCGTACAACGAAGGGAAGTATATATATACATATATATATATACGAGAACCTGGTAAATCTAATTTTCGAAATATTTGTACCTTGGAGAAACGAATTTGAGAAAAAGGGGAGAAAGATGCAAGGGATCAAGGTAAAGGATTTTCGCGGTACCGCAAAAAGGTAAAGGAAAGATATCCGCTCTCTTTCTCCTCTGAAGTCGTATAATTTCTCAAATTTTGAATATAAAGCGAATCGTGTATCTCAGTGCACGAGCGCAAAAAATTTGAAATTCACATGAAGATTCCGAAAAATTACTTACGACAAGAGTAGGGTGTGCATATATAGACAATGTAGACGCGCATATACAGAGGCATGGGAGCGCGTGCACGCACACACACGTGTATACGTGTGTATATATGTATACATACCGAGGGAAAAGACCCAAGAGGACTATGGGAAAGAGGGGTAGATACATAAGCCATGGACGTGTCCTTTCATACATACTGAATTAAATTGGTAAGTACAGCGACGTTGAAATTTGAAATTATAATTTTTAAACGTTCATCCCTCTCCAGGGTAGCCCTAAAACTTATGCGCGTACATGAGAGGTATATATAAGGGGATCCGCAAATACGCGGCCTCCGTGCCGGTAAGTCACTCGTAATTGGTGTTTCCGCGGCGCGCCTAAGCATAATACACTTTTAATAAAGTCCTCTCTCTTCTTTAATAAAGAGGAACGACGAACCGGGTGAGGGATCCTACGGGAGAGCGAGAGAGAACGAGAGAGAGAGAGAGAGGGGGGGGGGGAGAGAACAGGTTGAAAGGACTGAGACATAAGATATATAAAAGTAAAATCCGCGAAAAGACTCGAGCCCGGAAATTAATAGAGGCTCACGGGCGCGGAAGTTGCGGGAAACCGACCTCCGCCTTCTTCTGTCAGTTCTTCTTTTGCTTCTTCTTCTTCTTCTTCTTCTTCTTCTTTATTTTTCCGACTCACCCGCACTCTCTTTTGACATCGACCTTATCCGTATCCTTCGCCTTTTGTCATTACTAACCAAGGAGGGAGGCCGCAGTCAAAACAGAAAATGAGACACTACATAGCTTAGGAAAATCTTTTGTTTCAAAGTTTTCTTTAAGAAACACGACACTTTTTATCGTTAGATTAAACTAAAGCTCGAACACCGAGGATCCTCGATAAGGCTTCTTCTTCTCCTTTCCTATTACTAATATACGGACAAATATTGGGTTTCCTCTGTACACACACAAACACACACACATATATGTATATATATACATACACGCATTTGTACGTGTGCGTTGTATTGTATATAAAGATATATACCGATATCATTCCACGCTTTATTTTTACTTGATTTATCATACTACACCAGGAAAAGCATGAGCATCAGTTTCATAATCCTTGTTTTTACGTTGATACGGTTAAACGTGTTTGCGAGACAGTTATTGAGTTTTATGTTTGCTTCGATGGCGTATTCATTTTAGAATATGCGCTATACCTATAAAAATACACCGTGTAAGATATATATTTCTCTCTTTTTTTTCCCCTAAGTTTTAATATATTGCGAGTGCTTCGGAAACTAAGAAAATTTTGGATTAAAAAATGCGTAACGTACGACGAAGTTGAAAAAGAGATGTGCAATAACGAATGAATAATATTTTTACAAAAAACACGATAATCAAACAGTTTTTCTCGCCATTATACGATTTAATTTACGAATTTATCAGTTTTGTGATTATACACAATTAGACGCACGCGCGAAATTTCAAGTGTTATACGCTGCGCACACAACGGAAGTCACTTAATGTACTTATAAATTCACACAAGTGGTTTAAAGTCAGTCTATGCGTTTTAGTTGTGTCTATTTATCTGTACTCGTGTATTCCCCTTATGCGCACTTTTCCTGATTTTCATGCGGATTTTCGTAAGCGCGATATTGCGAAACTTTAATAACTTCGTTTAACCGAACTCCACCAACAATTCTAAGTATTTAATAAAAGGTATTATAACAGTTTGTTTCTTTTTCTTTTTTACACCAATCAATCGTACTGCAGCAACGAAGAAAACATTTATTTTCATTGCAAAATAAATGTACCCTTTTCATTTACATTTTTGTTTTCATCTTGTATTTAATTTTACGTTACTTTATTTACTGCACATTTCAAATAACATTTTCATTCGTTCGGGTTTACAAAGCAATTTACGTGCAATCATATTCTCTCCCCCCGTCTCTCTCTCTCTCTTTCTCTCTTACAGAGAAATTTAATAAACGCATAATATAATTCCATTTTCAATACGCTTCAATACATTTTTTTTTCATTGCCACATAAGTAAAATATAACATTAATGAATAATGCAAATTTCGTCTAATAACGATTTCCATGAAATTCGTCGTTGCTTTATTAGTCCTCCTACGAGTTAAATTAAATTGTTTTTACAATGCGAGTTTCCATTAATTTTAATATTTCGAGATTTTTAATAACAGGCATTCGTGGTTCTTTCTTCCCTCTCACTCTCTCACTCTTTCTCTCTCTCTCTCTCTCTCTGTCTCTCTTTATATAAACTACGTTGAATCGACGACGGATTAAATTGGTAAACTTAGCGAATTGCAATGGTTATTGTAAGGTAAATAACCGAATTTATCCCGGGAATTCTTAATTTCTAATTCTCGATCTCGGAAAAGTTGCGGAGCAAACGTCCGAAGGAAACAATTAAAGGTTGGAAATAGTATTTGGTGAGGGAGCATATACACGAGATCCGAGATAAAACGTCTGCCGATGTCGCATTTGTAGTGAAATAACTTAAATAAGGTGGCGCGTCGAGTGAGACGCTATCTACTCCCGACGAAAAGTGGTTTGGCTGGGGAAAGGAGAGAGAGAGAGAGAGAACCCAAGGGTTCATCAGCTACAGGGCGAGGAGAAGATAAAACCCAAGTCTGAAAATCGAAGTAAACTGCGAGACTGCACGAAATGAAACGAAGAAGGATATAAAAACGACGTCGTTATTCTTTTCGAGGGAAAAGACCGGTGGTGTCCTTATTGTCGCGCTACTTATGCTTCAGCTATCGAATACTCGTCACCGGTTTCTCTCTCTCTCTCTCTCTCTCTCTCTCCCTCCCTCTCTCTATCAAAAGAAAAAAATAGACAAAAATACTTATACCTATAGCTTTTATCGTCTCTTTCTTTTTTGTTCCGTATGCCTTTCGGCTTATTCCAGAACGTAAGCGCGCGCGCGCGCTCGGCAATTTGTTCCGTCGTTTCTTCTCATTTGCATTCATTTCTTTTTCATGAGGAGCCGCAACTCTCATTTTGCGCTCGACGGAAAATGCGAGATCTGCCGCGCCGATATTTCAATATCCGCCTTCGCGTCGTCCTTCCTTTTTTTTTTGCGAAACGAGAAAGTCGTTTCTCGTACGGTAATCAGGAGACGAGTTAAAGTAATTTTTAAAGACGGGCAATTTTCGTAATATTCCTTATATACGAACGAGGAGAAGACGAAGAAGAAGTGTATAATTTTACAACGTTTGTCACGGGAACGACGAGGGAACTTTTAAACAATTATTGCATTTGAGATCGAACTACTCGCTGTACGATGCTTTTTACTTATCGTGGAATCGTCAATCTTGATTTTACAAATTACGTTATATATCGAAGAATATTATTACAATCTTATAAGGTCCGCAATTGCATAATTATCCTTTATGCCGTTTACGGGGACGCTTATCAAATTGTATACGAAGAAAATATATGTTAATTTACCTCCACTCTCCTTTTTTCACCATAAATATCTATGTACTTTACTTTCGTATACAATAGCATCTTCTAGCACGGCACTACCCCGTTTAATTTAAAAATTTAAAGAATTATTTTAAATAATATTAAAATTCAAAGTAAAATTAGATTTTTTTGAGCGAGGTAATGACACTAATAACTTTGTAATCTTAATAGGTTTGTTATGAAAGTGTCGGGAGTGGGAGGTGGGTGGGTGCCACCAGGGAACTATCAGAGCATCTGGTATTAGCGAATACTTGGCGAATTACGAAACTCGAGCGGCAGTTTATGCAAAATTAATAGTACGTCGCGTCAGGTAAAATAAGCTACCGAGTAAGGAAGACCAAAAGAGAATTAAAAAGAGAACGCGCAAGATCAAATATTTACATCGTACAATTACAACACTCTTGAACTTTATGAATTTTGTATACCAGACGGTCTAATCGACTTATCCTTTTTAGCTACTATATATTTACGTACACATTATAATGTTATACACTCTGTTAGAATAAGATTTGGTCCTCTGCGTTTCGTTTAAAGCTCGCGCAGTTTAAGTGTTTATTGTATATAAAATTCATCTCGGAAATCGTCGAGTGTTTGTATACGTTTTAATTATTTACGATACCACGTGAACTATGATAGACTGTTGGTTTTTCAGTAATAATTAATTAGCCAAATAATTCCAATGTGTACGTACGTCGATCACGAGGAAGTAATATTATTTGCATTACGTGTATATTAAATATTTGTATATATATTGCACGCGCGTTATTAAGAGTCGAAATAACAAATCGGTTACTCGGAAACAAAAATGAATCGATTATATTCTCGTTATCTTGGATGTAAATCAAGATATACGGATTCTCATCTAGGAATAACAATCTTTTATACTTTTTAAAACTGATAATAAGAAAATTCTCGGATACGAAGGCAAATTTCAGATTGATGAGCGTAGGACCGGAAGAGGAATAGGGAAAGAAGCTTCGAGGCGGTAAAGGGTGGCAAGAACTCTCGAGGGTGGAGGGGAGAAATTAATTTATTAGAAGGGAGGAGGATGGGGATGAGATGAAGGAGATCTCGAGGCGTTTTCAGTTGACGTCGAGAGCAAGAGAAAACGATAAGAGCAAGTGCCCCCTACCCCCTCAAAGGCTAGCCGGTCGCATACTTAGCCAAGGGGTCCCCACCCACCCACCCCCCTACCCCATCCCTCTCTTTCTCTCACTCACTCCGTCGCTCTTTCTCGCGCAAGCGCTTGATTTATAGATTTGACGCTGTAGGAACAGCACTAGCAGTAGTACCAGCAGCACCAGCAGGCTTCAAGGGGGCATACTGGTGGTGGTGAACATTCCTTATGAAAATTCATCTCGACGCGCTCGTTCCACTAGAAAAAGCTCGAGGAAAATTCTTTTGTAACGCGAAAATTTCGTTGCCAAAACAGAATATTCCTCATTCATATATACCAACTATGAATTCTTACGTCTCTCTACCAGGAATTCTTGTATAACTTGCGTGTGCGTACGCGTGCATATATACTCCTGAAATATCGCTCGATAACCTGCTTCTTATATTTTTTTCTTTTTTTCTTGTTTTATTTAGCCCGTAAGGAGATTTTTTTTAAGGAACCTCCGGTAGAAGCATATAAATCTATCTCGACGAATTTAATATCAAAGTTGATAAGCGCCTAAGAGGAATAATTTTAAGGGCGAATGTTTGAAAGATCGGAGTGAATCGTTTTGAATAGTTATATCGAGAGAGAGAGAGGGAGAGAGGGAGAGAGAGAGAGAGAGAAGGGAAAGAGGAAGAGAAAGAAAGAGATGGATAGCGAGAGGAAGAGAAGGAGAAAGATCGAGTAATTTCCGGTGGTCGGACCGCCGGCGCTTTCCACCGCTCGTCCCCGAGGACAAAGTTTCTCGCGCTGTTTTCCTTTGCCTTCGGAGAAAATTAGTTCCATGAGCTGGTTGGAACGCCGAGACCACTTTTCATCCTGTCGACGTTTCTAACGCTCCCTTAGTCACTCTCTTTGCCTATGATATCTAATCAAATGTTCAAATATCCAAGACGCAAGCTCAAAACTATTCTCTCCTATACCTATACCTTCTGATCTATCTTTACCTCTTGTTTGCTTCGACCGGCCCTAGTTATAATATTTTAAATATTTGTGTACAGTACAATGTTGAGCAGAACTTTACTTTACTCGAAACCAAGATTGTTCAAATTCGCGCAATCTTATCAATTATTTAGTTAGTGTAACATTTAATTGGTAATTAAACGTTCATTAAATAGAACGACAATTAAACTTATATTGATATGTGTTTAAAAAACATTGTTATCGATAACGTTTTATTTGTCATAAAAGAACAATGTTGTGCTCTTACTCTACACCACGGATTGATACTCTTTTAATTGAAAGGCAAATTTTTTATTAAAACTTTTGCAATTAAGAGGGCAAAAAATAGGTTTTAATTTCAATGCATTTTATTAAACAAAAAACGTATATTAAAATAACGATGAGCTAGCTATCGTTGATTTAAATTTTCACAAATTCTATTTTTAATACCAGTACTATACATTCGAAATATTGATAAAAACGTTACAAGTCATAATGATTGTAAACAATGATTGTTAAAAGAAAACACGTGTCGCGACACCTTAAAAATTGTACGATGATTCAAACGTATTGTTCAAGTTTTCAATAAAACAATAAAATACCGAGTGGTTCATTGGCACAATCCAGGCAGCAATTCCACAATAGATTCGAACAAGAGGGTAACCGACTCGTCTGGCCTGTAGTTAAACCCCCTAAACCTATTTGATTATTCAAATGATAATGTTATGTTCTCTTGTCTGATAAGTTCCATTTCAAAATGCTTAATTAATGCTCGATTTTGTAAATTATAGCCAATTACCTCTTTATGCGCAACAGTATGTTTTTTGAATTATTGTTAAAGGATTATCGTTAAATCGACTTTCAGCTTTGACACACTTTTTCTTTTCATTCGCATTTTTTTTTCAATCGCATCCGGCTTTTATGGGTATTAGCAACTTTGTCAATTACATACTGATTCGCTCGTTACAATAATTGATTTGCGGTAGATTATATAAAGTATTTATGGTTTACATTTTACAGGTATATTATAATGTTTTTACATTTTTTAAATGTTATTAATAACTTTTTTTGGTTCCTGTTGAAGATGCATTTTGTGTTTTTTCGTGTGCTACATATGTTAGACTTACGTGGCTAATTCTTATAGTTTTCTCAAGACGGTTTGATTTTTCCCATTGAACTTTAACGTTGGGCTGGATTCAAACGCACTTTTCTTTATATTACATAATTTACTGTTGCGTGCCTTTTTTCATATATCTAGTTCCATTCGGTATTTACTTTTACGTTGCGTAATTGCTTGAAGTCGTTTTTGTTTGTTTTACGTTGCTCGTTAGCGCACTGTAAGCTATTCTATAATATTTCAATTTTGTTCTTTTAATTTGTTTTTTAAATTAGTTGTTCGTTCAAACATTTTGGAAATTTCTATAGTATTTTTCATCTCTGAGAGAATTTCTGCAATTGCAATTGTTCTTTATCTTCGTTGTTATACCTGTAGTATGTTGTTGTGTATGTGTTGGTGTTAATTTTTAAATTTAAACAATATTTTAGGTATGATTTTATTTACGATTAGTTATAAATAGTTCAATTGTTACTACAATATATAAGTTTTCTTTATTAGTTAGGTTTTGTATTAGTAAAAGCCTTTATCATACAAAAGTGGAATAAAATCGGCAATACATATTAAACTACAAACTTAAATTTATTTAAATGCCTGATCGAAATTAAGGTCGACTCTAGAGCCCTCAAAAATAATAATTTTATGTGATTCTATAAAACTTAGCATAATTATTTATTACATATCGACGCCGCGACGAAGAAGGTTTCAATTCATAAAATTTTTTAAGCAGGTTCTCGCATATACAAATTTTTCGGTCAATAGTTTTAGTTAGCATTACTGACCATGCTTACTAATTACAGTTTATATTTTCTCGACCCGAAGTAAGTTTCACTCGGATCTACAAGTGTGATCTCAAGTTGCCGAAGATATAAAAGACCCTTTTATAGCCAAATGCAAGTAAGCCATAAATAAAGCAGATTAAAAATCCAAACAAAAATTAATATCAAGCCTTTAACCCAAAGAGAGCCAAGATTTAAAAAAATTTGAAAGTTCTTTAGAACACCCAATTTGGAACCAAACCAAGGTCAAACATTGGCGAATTACCCCGTGATACCATATGGCATTATGCCGACCTTGTAAGGATTAAAAGAGAATAATTTTAGAGGTATACGTTCGTTTTATAATCAACAGGTTTTTAAAGTATACGGAAACGGATACAAATTTTTTTTTATTATGTATTTTATAAAATTTATTTTATATCATCTATTTATTCCAGTTATAACATTTGCAATCCGAATTACAGAGTAGATATTATAATACCGAATTACAGAGTAGATATTATAATACCAATAACCAATTATAAAACGCCGCAAACCCTGCAGAGGAAAACGATATTTCCTATTCGCAGATCCGGAGAAAAAATAATAAAAGAAAAAATATGATAACCTAAAAATGTGATATTTCACAAAAAAGGATAGTTATAAATATGTATATCGGATTTCTACAGAGAAAAAATTTAAATTAAAAATTACAATAGTGTCTAGTAAATAAATCACAGACTGACAAATTAGGGAAATTACTATAGTTTCTAGTAAAAATTACTATAGATTATAATAAAATTTACTATAACTCTTGTAATATTTACTATAACTTTTCTAAATTTTAATATAAACTATTGTAATTTTTTTTAGTTTGTCAGTCTGTGATTTATTTACTAGAAACTATTGTAATTTTTACTAAATATTTTGAAAATTTTTAATACAAAATTTCTCTCCGTGTAGTTACGAATCGTACCATTCTTCATATATAACCATTCACACTGAA